>OX393558.1:47536659-47631659 GCA_947650365.1 Chamaelirium japonicum
AACACGGCATCCATTTAACCTATGGAGTAGGTAAGTTTCCTACTCCATGGAGTAGGCTACCCTTTCCCATATATATATATATATATATATATATATATATATATATATATATATATATATATATATATATATATATATATATATATATATATATATATATATATATATATATATATATATATATATATATATATATATATATATATATATATATATATATATATATATATATATATATATATATATATATTATATATATATATATATATATATATATATATATATATAGAGAGAGAGAGAGAGAGAGAGAGAGAGAGAGAGGGATGCTAGGGTGTGGCGTGCGATGCGTGCGGCGCCGCACCGCAGCCATCTGATGCACCGCTGCGGTGCATGCGATGCACGCAGCGGTGCATCAGACGGCTGCGGTGCGACGCCGCACGCACCGCACGCCGCATTTTAGCATTTCTCACTCTCTCTCTCTCTCTCTCTATATATATATATATATATATATATATATATATATATATATATATATATATATATATATATATATATATATATATATATAGTCCGATTTTCTTGGGGGACGTCCTTTTTTTTTTGAAGGGTAATTCTTGGGGGATGTCCTTCATCCTTATCTTGGAGGACAAAAAAATTTAAGGGACCTAGAGGTTCTGTAATTTGCTGATTTTGGGTGAGGATGATCACCTTGTTATAGATAGGACTCCTACCAAAAATCAGCAAATTAAAGAACCTGTAGGTCCCTCAAATATGCTCTTCATTATCGACTGTCCATTTTAATCGTTAAATTGAAGAGTATATTTGAAGGACCTAGAGGTTCTATAATTTGCTGATTTTTTGTGGGGGGTCCTATCTATAACAAGGTGATCATCCTCACTAAAAATCAACAAGTTATAAAACCTTTAGGTCTATCTAAAAATTGTCCCCCAAGAGAACCATATTATATATATATATATATATATATATATATATATATATATATATATATATATATATATATATATATATATATATATATATATATATATATATATATATATAATCAGCAAGCATGGAATGATGCAAGAAAACCACTCCTTGCGTGAGAACGTTATGACTAGTGCGCTCCAATACCAAGTTGATAAACTAATGATGTCTTTCTCTTTAATAACTTTGGAAGCTATAATAAATTGATCAAAGTATTTAGACTAGCAAGTATCAAATATAATCAACTTTAATCAATTAACAACTACAAAACTATCAAGTAGAACTATAATAAGAAAAAGATTCTCAAGAACAATATAGTCTCCAATCACAATATATCAATCTTTACCAAAACAAAAATTATAACTAATGCTTTAATAAAGCACCACCAGATGATTTCAACGAGTTATGGATAAAAAATATAATGTTTTGGGATTGGATGAAAGGAAGAAAACTATAATTCTACACACAGAAATTCAGGACAACAATAAAAAAAAAAGAGAGGAATATGATCTACAAAAGTGATTTGGATCGATAAACACTGGAGAAGAAAGATGGATACTGTCCTGAGATCTATGATGTGATGGACGATGATTTCGTGCCTTCGTATTCACATTGATGTTGTCGGAACGCATGCTAAAATTCCTGAAAGATTGGATGAAGTTACGGAAAGGGGAGTACTGGCCAAGAAGAACGAGGTAAGAAGCCTTGACAAGATCAGGAGAAATGATGACGATTCCTAGTGTCGAAATTGCACTAGAGAAAGAAGGTGCGATGGTAAAGAAGACTATAAGCCTTTGTTGGAAGAAGGAGATGAAGAAGCTAGATGATGGTGGAGGGTAGATGGGTTTCCAAGAGACACTCTCCAAAAACTATATTCATCACAAGACTATCCATTAGCGCTAGGTGTGGCAATGGAGCCAAAAAACTGAAAACTCGACCCGAACCCAAACCGAAGCTTAGGGTATGGGTATAGATTTTGTACCCGAAACAAGGTTTGGGTAGGGTATGGGTATAGAAATTCCACCCGATAAACTTTTGGGTATGTGTATGGGTACCCCAATATCCATACTCGAAACCCGATTTCTTTTAATTTTTGTATATTAGATCATATGGTTGACCCCAAACTATTATAATATACCTAAATTCTAACCAACTATCATCTCTGTAGCCAAATTCTACCCTATCTTATTCCATAATAAAACAAATATAACAACAAACCGTAAGAGCTTCTTAAAATTTTAATTTAATACTTTTGATTTTTTCCTCAAATAATTGCATGTGATAATGAAAAATGAATGAAATTGTACATAATTTATACTGGAAACCGATCCAAAACCCGAAACTGAATGGGCATGGGTAGGGTGTGGACCATCTTATATTCGATTGGGTATGCGTCAGGTATGGACCCTGTCATACCTGAATGGATATGGGTATGGGTTGGAGTAGGGTCTGACCCAAACCCGACCCGTTGCCGCAACTAGTAAGCACCTTATATGAGGCCTTTTTATTAGAGATAGGAATAGAACAGAAAAGATGAGAAATAAAAAAAAGGCATGAAAAGAGAGAGAGAGAGAGAGAGAGAGAGAGAGAGAGAGAGAGAGAGAGAGAGAGAGAGAGAGAGAGAGAGAGAGTCCTGAGGCCGTACGGTCTTCCCCCAGGTGGTGGCTAGGGTTGGTTGTAACCCTCTTTCATGCAATGTAATCTTGGGCCTTGAGTGTGACTTAAATCATGTTTGATCTCATCCTCTGATTGATCATCTGACAATGCTGATTTCTTTCATTAATAGGTTTGATCAAGACGAAATTAAAAAACAATTTTTGTTCAGAACTGAAAGAGCAGCACAATGACCGAGAAATATTATACCTTCAACTACATCAAAATCCGCGGACAACTGAAACAATGATCGCATGCCCCTCTTTTTTGTGCAGACCCGAGGTCGTCTACATCACAATCGCTGATGTGTTAAGCATTCACACAATCATAACCACTCCTAGACAAAAAAGAAAAGAAAAAACTCTATCCGCCATTATCGGGCCCCACCTGGTAGGCCATGTAGGTGTGGGGCCTACATGTGAACAACGGTACGTGATCCTATAAATGCTTGACACATCAGCAGTGATCATATGAACGCTTGACACATCAGCAGTTGCTCAGTAAGTGAAGGTTTACTGTTCCATTGAGAGCAAAGCATAGGTGAACAGGGAGCACAAACAAGATGCACGAATGTCATCAAGGGTCTGAGCATGCAACTGGGACCAAACACCATAAAAATGAGTGAGTAGAAATGAAGGGCCTAAAATCAATAAGAATGAAACCGAAGGGTCGGGTAACAAAAGAATAGAGCTACGTGACATTTGTTTGCATCACAAAGGATTTCAAGTAGTTAGTTCAACATGAGATGAAGCCATGTACAGCACAATTCAATGGCTTGGCATCATCGTCCGTCTGAGGGGGCCACCACGGCATCGCCGTAGGGTGATGCAGGTCATGCTCCGGTGATGCCCGAGATCCAAGGGACGATTACAGGCGCAGTCGGGTGAGAATTTCTGTACGACTCCGAGTACTTGTCTTTGAAGTTCAATCGAGGCTTATCGGCCTGCATACACTAACAGAAGAACCATCAGACTGGAAGAAAACAGCAGAAAATCTGTGCTAATGAAACAGATCCATTAACCAGCTTGGTGGGATAAACTTTGGATGATGATGGGGATGTAAAATTTGAAATTAACAAATTGGGTTTTTTTGACTTATACCCCCATTTTTATGTCAAAATTTGAGTTACACCCCCAATTTCTAAAAATTTGACTTTACCCCCAATCCGTCACTTGACAGTGAGCAACCTGTTTAAAGTGGGGGTGTAACTCAAATTTTGACATAAAAGTGGGGATGTAATTCAATAAAAAAAAACCCCACTTTTAACGGGTTGCTCAGTGCTCACGGTCACGTGACGGATTGGGGGGGTAAAGTCATTTAAAAAAAAAAAGTGGAGATAACTCAAATTTCAACATTAAAGTGGGGGTGTGAGTAAAAAAACCCAAACAAATTACATTACATCCAAAAGTAATTTTTTAAAACCACATTATCTTGTAGCTCGCCATCTTAGAGAGAGGGATCTTTAGAAGGAAAATAAAGAATTGTTGGAAAAAATCTTCAAATCTAGGTAACAAGTAACACTAGCAATAAACTTTGAAAAAGTTGAATTGTTTTTTGTTGACACTTGACACCCTCATTTGGGATAATTTAGTTAGCTTGCAATAAAGCCTATTAGGGGCTAATACAACAACGATAATGCAAAACCACAAATCCGAGCCTAAACCTCTTAAGTCACCACGACCAACTGATCGCCCTTGACTAGCCCTTTCCACAAAACAAAACAACCAACCCTAAACATAAAATTCTAAAAATACCCCTTAACGATCCCGTGATGATCAACTAGATCTATAGATTTCCAAAACATCGCAGGCATGCCCGCTTACCTACATATTGCGGTTATTGCCCAAACAAACCATCCTTCCAATATTCACCACCCGACCCAACCTTATCAAGTACGTAAAATGATCAAAATGTCCCTCTACCCTTAATTCTTGAAACCCACCTACTAATCTCCACATTTCACCAAATTATAACCTAAATCTAGACTTAATAAAACAACCCTCTACACAAAAGTACAAAACCTCACCTCATAATAACATCACTTGATCCCTTGGCCCCCTAAGAGTTCGGCGGGCCTGTCCTCTTGGTAAGGCACCTATTGACCTCAAACCACACTAGAATAGCACATTTCGATCTCTTCATACCTCAAAGACCCCAAACCATAATTTGCAGGCACGATGACTGCGAAGCTTGGTTTTAAGCTTCGGTTTCGTGTTTGGTTTCGATCTAGGCTGAAACCGAAATTTCGGTGAAAATGGTGGAATGTTTTTGAAATGGTCAAAAAAAGGTTTTTTTTATGGATTTATTTTTAAAATTTAAAATTTTAAGTCTTTTACAGTTGTGCATATATATTTACATGAATTGTTTGAAAAAAACACACCAAACACATAGTAAGCTTGTATGGACCATGAAAACCAGCGAAATCTAACGAAGTTTGGAGATTTCGAAGAAATTTGGACAAAAAGGTGAGACAAGGATTTAGCCTAATAATAAATTAGGGCTTCAAAGAGGGCCCAACTCTTATTATATTAAAATATCAAAATTACACAAAAGTCCTTAGGCTCTAAGATAATAAGTAAAGACTCCAATACCCCCCCTCAAGCTGGAGCAAATAAGTCAAACACGCCCATCTTGGAGATGGTAGAGAGAAGAGGAGTAGGGCCAACGGCTTTGGTAAAGGTGTTGATAAGCTGGTTAGCAGATGGAACGAACACCGGAGCAATAGTTCCAAACCGAACATGGTCCCGTAGGAACTGAATATCAACCTCAATGTGTTTTATCCTCTCATGTAGAACAGAATGTGAAGCAAGCATAATTGTTGACTGGTTGTCGCAAAAGAAGGTTGAATGGCCAGATGTTGAGAAACCAAACTCTGCTAAAAGAGAATGTAACCAAATAAACCCAGTAGTTCCCTGTGCCATAGCACGATACTCAGCCTCGGCAGAAGATCGAGAGACAACATGCCGCTTTTTACTTTTCCATGAAATGAGGTGCGCACTATAAAATGTGCAGACCCCAGAGGTAGAGCGATGGTCTGTAAGAGAGCCTGCATAATCCGAGTTAGTGTAACATGACAGCTCAGAGCGATCCTGAGCCCTGTAGAATAACCCAAAACCAGGAGCTACTTTAAGATATCGGAGAATCCTTAGTGCAGCCTCCATGTGGGATGTCCGAGAAGGGAGATCACGAGAGAGAGAGAGGAAGGGGGGGCCATAGGAGAGAGGTTGTACGTGAGAGAGAGGATGACGGCTCTAATACCAAGAAGGATTTAGCTGAATAATGAATTAGGGCTTCAAAGATGCCCCAAGTCTTATTATATTAAATATCAGAGTTATACAAAGACCCTTAGGCTCTAATATAATAAGTAAAGACTCCAATAGATACTTCGGTCGAAATCTATCAATGTTTTAAGACTCCAGCCCCATCGAAACCAGCCCACAAGTTTTACGAAATATGTGTGCGGGTTTCGATTGAAATGCCCATGAAACGACGAAACTTCGGTGAAGTGGACAACAAAACCAGGGGACAACACATGATTTTGATGGGCCCATAGCCCACTGTTTCGACTGAAATATGGACGAAATGACTGAAGTGCTCACAAAATGGTGAAACTTCGGCGAAATGGACAACGAAACCGGAAGACAACAAGTGGTTTCGGTGGGCCCCCACTATTTCGCTCGAAATCTCAATGAAATAACCCAAATGTCCCCAAAATCTTGAAACTTCGCCGAAATTGGAAGGGGTCCAGGTTTCAAACCCCTCTTTATTTTCGCTTGCAGCCGAAACCGAAATATTTTAGCAAAATTTTGATATTTTGATCGAATTTTCAAATCATGCTGCGAAGTATGAGGCTAAGCAAAAAACTTTCCAAAATACTAACTAATCTTGTCATTGACGTTCTTTTTCCTATATGAAGTTTCTGCTAATACTGTTGATTAAACTATGAACTTTTTACCAACTAAACATGAACATAACAATTTAGCATTCGGTGCCGAAATCCTGAAACTTCTTATATTTAATTAAGTTTTCCTTGTATCTTCATCTTTCTTTTCCTTTCCTATTAACTTTATCTAATTATAATTGAATCTCCATCATTATTCTAAATATCTCCAAAACCAAATTGCCATTTCTATCCCTTGTCCAATTAATACTGATGTTAACATTGTAGAAGCATGAGACCATCTTCGTCATGCCTAATGAAACAAGGTAAACAGATCACATAGCTATTGATGTACAAACTAGCCAGTATTCGTGTCAGAAAAAAAGGCAGCTTACCTGTTTCAACCAGCACTCCTGATGCTTGTGTTCGTATATATCTGGTGAGTAGCACCCATACTCTGACGGGCAATATACCCAAATGTTGCATTTTGTTTCACCCGCCTTCGCTTGTTTTGCATGATCCAAGCAAGCTTGACAACAGTCTGCGGCACTTTCTTGATGATGAGTAAGACCCCATTTAACAGCAGCACCATCATAATCAGTATGCAGCTCGGCATGGCATTCGGGTGGCAGAGGCCTACCAGCGATGATCTCTTCCTCTTCCAGGGAAAAATTAACCCAACAAGAATCAAATACAAATTCTATGGAAAATAATCAGAAAAAAACACTTTATATTTAGATAATAAAAAATAGGGTATTTGCAAATTACTTCCCACCGCTAATTACCAACACCTCCTTCACTTTTCACTAATTATAGAAACCGCCCTCAGGTACACAATTGCAGTACTACATGTGTGTACATATTGCACTGCGCCTGTGTAAATGAGGGAGGTTTATGCAATGATTGAAAAGTGAGGGAGGTTTTGGTAATTAGCCTATCAGTTGGGGAGAAATTTGCAAATAACCATAAAAGCTTTAACTCATATTCAAGCATGGGATACATCAAAATGTTAATCAAGGTGAAAGCAGTAGTTTCTCAGGTTAAAGATAGAAAGCTATTAACAGTACAAAAAAATTAGTATAGACTTTGGTTGATAGAGAATACTACCAAGCTCCTCGTCATTCTCAGATTTGTCATTATTTTCGGTGTTAATAACGTCAGCTGGCAGCCAAAAACCAATGTCTTCCAACAGCATATGCCAGTCAGACTCCAAGGCTCCTACCAACATCTCTGTGCACAAGCACATTCATTACATACTAGAAAGCAGAGATCAAATGAAAGAAACTTTAGATTTTCTCAAAGGCTTATAAGAAACTAGTACTAATCCCGTGCAATGCACGGACGGCTGTGATGGTGCCATATGCAGAGAGAGAGAGAGAGAGAGAGAGAGAGAGAGAGAGAGAGAGAGAGAGAGAGAGAGAGAGAGAGAGAGAGAGAGAGAGAGAGAGAGAGAGAGAGAGAGAGACTGACATGTGGCTACATAGGCCTCAGCTTTATAAGTACTTATGGATTACGGAATAATTAAATATGAACAGGTGACAGCAATTGAAACTTGAAAGTACTGCATACTTGCTTCTTCAGCAGAGATGCTTGAATTCGATGTTGAATTGGTAAGTGCCACACTTTTGATTTCTTCTAGTTTTTCAACACGCCATGATTCTACTGCTTCTGCTCAAAGAAAGATCACAAGTTCAGTTCGCAAAGTACCCTTTGAAGAATTAACATGCACGACAATTGGCCAGAGGATTGTACTTCTCATTAGCTAAATTACATATTCAAGCAGGGTATTAGCTCTGCCGCATGGATTTTTCTATGAACAAAGTTGTAACTGTGTCAGACACACCAATACTACGATTCTTCATGACACCGGTGTAAACCACATCCAAGGATCTTTAAACTAACAGGCATAATCTTAAGCTTCTTCCCTTTGTTCCCAATGTTATCTGGCGGTTTCATGCTCTATTAATCACAGAATGGAAATCAAGTAATCAACGTTAAGCTTCGTTTCTCACTCATTACCCATTTTCATAACAAATACATGCACTTGTCTGGGGCTTAGAGATCCTCATCAAATCTGGCAGTTTAACAAATTGTATGAGGCTGAAGTAAAGTTTTTTAAATAGAAAGTTCAGAGAGCAAGAACTGTGCCAACCACTGTCGATTTGGAAAGGAAAAAGGGCATGGGCCTGACAAATTCTCAAATCTACATATCGTCCGGATCAAGTCTGAAATCTTCATATTTCTGCATCTTACAAAATTCCTAGCAATTTCAGCATCAGTGTCATGAAATCTATGAGCAATATGATTTATGGATAGATTTCATGTTGAAGATTAACGAAGAGATAAGAGAAGAAGAAAAATAAACAATAAACAGAAACTCTATCGATAATTTATATAAAAACTACTCCCTTTGACATTACAAAACTATATCTTTCTGAGAAGTCTAATGTTGGCAAGTTCCGTAATTAGTTTGTAATAAAGTGTTTGTAAGTGTTTGATGCGATGCGGAATGCTTAAATTAATCCAAGTGCAGAATTTAACAACTAAATTCAGATTTCAGCATGTATAAATAAATTTCAGCAAAAACCTATGATCATAATTCACCATTCATTCACTACCAATCAGATTTAATGCAACGAAACAATAAAAGGGACAAGATGAACAGTAATTTCATATTATAATACTGAATTCCAGCAATAAGAACAAGAACACTTTCAAATTAATAATCCAATGTCTCAAGAACATGCAAAGATCTAATCGAATAAACCCTAATGGATGAGACTCTCGAGAAAACAGAATTCTAGGGATCCTACGGTGAAAACAGCAATAAGGCCGGTTACAGAAAGCAGGTTATCACATGAAGATTATCGAGGATCGATCTCACCGTGCTCTGGTCAATGCCGGCAGCTTTCCGATGCTCCGATGTTGCAGATGAATGGCGCGGTAGGGGAGGCGTGGTCCAGAAGATGGGGTGAAGAAGCCGAGACGATGATCTTGAAGAACAAGAAACTCCATGTCGATCTTCCGTGAAGCCGAGGATGAATAGCGAGGCGACGGGGTAGAAGCGTGCGGAAGGAAGAAGTAGACAAGAAGCAGAGAGGATTTCTTCGGAAGGGATAACCGAACAAGCGCACACGCTTCTTCAATCTAGGGTTTCAATTTCAATTTCATCTCCCCTCCCTCAATTAGGGTTTTAGGTTTTATAGAAGATGACACATAAAAAACACAAAAGGAAAGAAAGGGAAGAGAGACCGATCGGGTAGAGAGAGAGACGGACGCGGGAGGAGAGAGAAAACCCGCGCGGGAGGAGAGAGAGAGAGGGACGCGCGCAAGGGGGGCCGGCCGGGTATGGGGTGCGGTTGGCTAGGATTTAGGGTTTTAGTTTCCCTTGAATCTCATCCATTGAGATCTAATTTAACTTAAAATCCTACGGCCTAAAACCTAACACAAAAATGAGTCAGTTCGGCATCTGTGGCTCGAACCGGATGCGAACATGGCTCGCACCTACCCAAACCAGAAATAAGAACTGAAATAACTAACGATCCGCTGGTCGGATCGAAATAAAGTAAAAACCAAAACTGTGGGGCTTCGATTAAGCTTTCCACTGATGCAGACGGATCGACGATCGGGTTCCTGGATCTCCGGCGCGGATGAAAATACGCCATCAGCTGTAGAAAAACTGCACGTAGTAGGCTCGTCTGCATCAAGTCCCCCGGACTCAAAAGAACTCGACTCCTGTCGAGCACGGTCCTGGATCTGGCGGGTGCTCTCCTGGCAGCAACGGCAACCGCTGAATCTGCTCTGACTGCTCGCCCGGGTCCGGTGGCCAAGTGACCCGCCTCAAGTACGCAGCAACTCCATCTCGTAGCCTCTGCCCCTCGACGCCAAGCGAAGACCTGAAAGTCAACACCAACATCCTCCGCGGCACGATAAGATCATCAAAAGACTCAGATAATTTCATGTGATAATAGGAATGTGGGTTGACATGAAATTCAAATGACATGTGAAAAGAAAGGCCGCGGGAGCATAATGTGCTGCGGGTCATCGGCTTGCGCGATTGGCAATGGTATATTTGAAAGGTCGTGGGTTGCGGGTGCATAATGTGTTGCTCAAAATGGCCTGCGCACGGTGCAAAACAAGGGGATTCTAAACCAGGAAGATATGTCATGTCATCATCGTCCGGATGCAGTGAATAAAATAAGAAATTACAGAACTCATCATGCCAATTGTTATGATTTCGAAAAATTAAAGATGATGGGCTGGCTGAAAGTTGAAAGCATGATTCATAATTATTTTGCATCGAAAAATGATTAAACATAGCAAAATCTTCATTATTGCTTAATTCAACACTTGGAGGACAATGGGGATGCACATATGAATGATCTATGAATGAATGGAGGTCAGGCAAATGAGGAATGCCTACCGACTCTAAATGCGATGTGCATGCAATGGAATGCAAAATGTTGTCTAATCCCTTCTCAATCGACAGCGAAACAGATGAACGCCCTACTAGGTTATCTGCGAATGGTGGTAAGGGTTGATTCTGATTCAGAAGAGCTTTAGGTGCAGGGGGTGATGGGGACTGGTGAATAATCAGCAGTGGTGCAGTCACATCATCTCCCTCCAAGACTAACTCATTGAGGTGTTCGCCCTCAGACCCCTGACTATCCTCGTCATTGTCCGCCAGATTTGTCTGTGGATTGACTTGTCGTTGAGGACAATCGGCCGACTTGTGATCTGGCTGATCTACCGATTTGTGCTCTTGTCGCAGGGTTTGGCGACTTCTGTTTTGGCTGGTCTGCATGTAGTACGCCAGCGGATTTGTGCTCTTTTCCCTAACACGACGACTAGTGCACTCGGATACTTTCGAGGACAAATTCTGGAACACACTTTGTTTGGAATCAGAAGGGAGGAACTTCTGTTGCATCTTTCCCCTCATGTGTGTCCAAGTGGAAATTTTCTCTTTTCCTTTTCTACCCCTAGCGGTCTGCAACTGTTTCCACCAGATCAGTGCATGACCTTTCAGTTTAAGGCTGACAAACTTAACTTGTTTGTCGCGGGGGATTTCTTTCCACTCAAAGTATTGGTCGACGCGCTCGGCCCACTCTAAAAACTCTTCGGGATCCTTCCTCCCCTCGAACTCAGGAATTTCTAATTTGATGCCCTGATCCCAGCCCCAATGGGATTTCGTTTTCCTATGTGTCCGTCTACTTCGCCTATCAGTCCCGTCAGAGGAGCTGACGCTATCACCTCCGGACTCTAGGTCTAAGTTGTTACGCCCTGGCGACGCTCTAGCCCTGTATTCTCGATGGGGTCGAGGTGGATTCTGGGATTTGGTGACGGCCAAGGTCAAGTTTTCTATTTGGGTCTGAAGCCTACCCATGCGTTCCTGTTGCCTTATGAAGGCATCGTGCCAAGTGCGGGGTGGCAAAGATCCAGCCATTATAGATTCGATCGACTCACTACCGGGGAAAAAGGGATGGTCCTAATAGGGATGTACTCACGCGATGCGTGTTACTAATGAATGCAAGGCGCTAACTAAAATGAAAGAAGGCAAATAAAAAAAAATTTCAGCAAACAGGCAATGATGCGAATGATGCGAGAGGACCGGCCGTTGCGTAAGGACGCGACGACTAGTGCGCTCTGATACCAACTTGATGCGATGCGGAATGCTTAAATTAATCCAAGTGCAGAATTTAACAACTAAATTCAGATTTCAGCATGTATAAATAAATTTCAGCAAAGACCTATGATCATAATTCACCATTCATTCACTACCAATCAGATTTAATGCAACGAAACAATAAAAGGGACAAGATGAACAGTAATTTCATATTATAATACTGAATTCCAGCAATAAGAACAAGAACACTTTCAAATTAATAATCCAATGTCTCAAGAACATGCAAAGATCTAATCGAATAAACCCTAATGGATGAGACTCTCGGGAAAACAGAATTCTAGGGATCCTACGGTGAAAACAGCAATAAGGCCGGTTACAGAAAGCAGGTTATCACATGAAGATTATCGAGGATCGATCTCACCGTGCTCTGGTCAATGCCGGCAGCTTTCCGATGCTCCGATGTTGCAGATGAATGGCGCGGTAGGGGAGGCGTGGTCCAGAAGACGGGGTGAAGAAGCCGAGACGATGATCTTGAAGAAGAAGAAACTCCACGTCGATCTTCCGTGAAGCCGAGGATGAATAGCGAGGCGACGGGGTAGAAGCGTGCGGAAGGAAGAAGTAGACAAGAAGCAGAGAGGATTTCTTCGGAAGGGATAACCGAACAAGCGCACACGCTTCTTCAATCTAGGGTTTCAATTTCAATTTCATCTCCCCTCCCTCAATTAGGGTTTTAGGTTTTATAGAAGATGACACATAAAAAACACAAAAGGAAAGAAAGGGAAGAGAGACCGATCGGGTAGAGAGAGAGACGGACGCGGGAGGAGAGAGAAAACCCGCGCGGGAGGAGAGAGAGAGAGGGACGCGCGCAAGGGGGGCCGGCCGGGTATGGGGTGCGGTTGGCTAGGATTTAGGGTTTTAGTTTCCCTTGAATCTCATCCATTGAGATCTAATTTAACTTAAAATCCTACGGCCTAAAACCTAACACAAAAATGAGTCAGTTCGGCATCTGTGGCTCGAACCGGATGCGAACATGGCTCGCACCTACCCAAACCAGAAATAAAAACTGAAATAACTAACGATCCGCTGGTCGGATCGAAATAAAGTAAAAACCAAAACTGTGGGGCTTCGATTAAGCTTTCCACTGATGCAGACGGATCGACGATCGGGTTCCTGGATCTCCGGCGCGGATGAAAATACGCCATCAGCTGTAGAAAAACTGCACGTAGTAGGCTCGTCTGCATCAGTGTTCAAGTCATGAAACTGATCAATACAAAGCCTATGCTAACGCTATAAGTCGAAGGGGGGCAGAAATCAAGCAGCAGAAAATTTGAATCAGAAAGGATTTCAGAGAAGCTCAGTTTATCATGCTATGCCTCGACATTAGGATAGATGTATATGAATTTAGACACCTAGAATTTCCTTGGCTTATACTTAGTTAGGCTAGAACACTTGCACACACACATGAAGATTTCAAGCAATGCATTTTTATAAAAAATTTTAAAGAAAAAGTTTTCAAGGATTATGGTTTTTGTTTCACGGATTTTCAACTGTTTTTGGCAAAATCACATTATATAAAAACTTTAGAAATCCTTAGAAAATGTTTGAAAAGTTTTTCCCTGAAAAATATTGAGTTTGCCTAAGACCAATAACCAGCCCGATCAGAGTTAGCCTACGGATCGATCAAACAAGTTGCCTGCAATCTGGCTAGAAACCGACTTTTGGATACAGACCGATCAGAACATCAGGCGGACCGATCGGAGTGATATGCCAAGAAAAGTCTTATGTTTCTAGACTGATCTGGAGATAGTCGATCCATTGATCTGATCACAGAGACCTGCATCCATGGATGCGGACTGAGCAGACTCCCTCCAAAGAGATCCAGATGATTACAAAGAATATCAATCCACTATTTCTAGACTGATCAAACTCATTGGCTAAATCATTTAGACCAAGAGTCAAGGTAAAATGCAGTCATGGTCCAAAAACTTGGTCGATATGATTCTTATCAGCCATTTCATATAGTTTTTCTACAGATAACGATCGATACAATAATCGATACAAGTATGGGTCCTGATTCGGGCAAGACTGATACAACTAGGTCATCGGCCAACACAACGGATTCAAACCCGATATATCCGAGTTGTATTGATTTAACCCATAGCCACTAAAAGTCAGCTTTGTTGCTGTATTGCACGTGGGCTATACAACCTATACATCAATAGCACTTAGGAAGCCCAAGCTCCTATAATATGTCTGTTTTCCTATCTTTTTATATCGGTCGATACCGAGTCATATCGCCAAGTCATGTCAGTTTAGACCATCTGATACAGAGTTTTGAACCTTGGGGGTGAGTCGACCTTGGATCAGTCAAAAACTTATCACTAGATTGGTAGGACTATGCATATCCGTTAAACCTCTAGATTTTTCCTGAGTCTAACCGATCGAACATGAGGCCTCGACCAAGTGTCTAACTTTTATGAGAAATCAATACCGAGGGTCAGCAGCCCGAATGACCCGAAATCAACACCGCTATCCGAAGAAGTTGAAGGATCTGAGACCGAGGCCGTGACCCGAGGGATTAGTGGTCCCGAAGTCCTATTCATGAGGCCGTGATCAGAATGGTTGACAGGGCCCCTCAGACTGCTGCATTTAGATTTGCTCCTCTAAATCGTCGTGCAAGATCGTCATATTCACGTCGAGCTGTTCCACCTTGAGATCAAACGGTGCCACCATGACCAAAAAATGTGGATAGAAGGGCGTTTCACTACAGATGAAAATAGTTCATGATAGTCGACGCTCTCTTTCTATAAGTAGCATTTCTCTACCACAGTCCCTTTTACCGAACACCACCTGGAGCTTCCTCCAGCCAATTACTTTGTAACCTCTGGGTCTCGCAACAAACTCCAAAGTCTGATTCTTGTGAAGAGATTCCATCTCTTCACACATGACCATGCCCCACTAAACACAGTCACTATCCTGAACTGCCTCACCATAAGTGGTCGACTCATCACCAATTCACCGTCGCTTAGGAGTTAGTGCATACGCTACCAACTCCTCATAACCAAATATGATTGGGGCTTTGATAGTCCTCGCTTGAGGAATTCAAGTCAGGGATTGCAACTTAAGGAGGGAACAGAGTCGAAGGGTATTAAACTGAGGCCACAATCTGAGGGGTCTGTAGGCTGAGAAACCCATGATCAAGATCGTAAGTCGAAAGGCGTTGCCCAAGCCGAGGGGACTGAAGGACCATATAGCATATTCCAGAAATGTAGTCATTCAAGGTTCTGTACCAAACCAATCATCGATACATGGCAAATTGGAACCGATCTAGGTGCCAACCGACAAAAACTTGAGTATCACCACATCCAACAAAACAACGCAGGGTGTCCAGACCTACTTCATCTGCACCAATGGATGCTTGCCATGTGACCCATCCCCATCAGTCTCGTAGCACGCGGAGAGAGTTTGGATGTGACATACGATGTGCACGACAATAGAGGTAAAAACTGAGCCATTCACTTGCTAGCGCCTCCCGCAGCCCTCTCGGCCCGACTCCTCCCCTGCGCAGTCACAGCCGGCCTATGATCTGCATCAGATCGACTCCGGGGACCTCACAGCCCTTCGGATCTGCAGTCGACCAGAATTTCAGATCGGCTCCGGCGACCGCACCTCAACCGACCAGATTGCCTTCGAGATCTCCTCCCCTGCGATAGCAGCCCAGTTGTCACAAATCTGATCTCCCTCGCCAACGGACCTCCGACGTCCTTCACCTACGGATCTTCTTCGGCCACCACCAAGAGCTTGGAGCCGCAACTTGTGTGATTGATTGTCTGTAGTGAGCCGGCTAACGTCGCCTAATCATGGCCTACTCATCCTCCGTGGATGCCCCTATGACCGCGTCTCCTCCCTCCGATACCCTCCTGTACGAGTACACTCGGGATTTTCTCCCGAGCTCGATGTGCTTTTCACTCACCACCTCCACTGATTAGGAAGCATGGGCGGCTACTGTTCAGACTACGCTCTTCGGACGTGGCCATCTTGGGCAACTCGACGAGACTACCCCGGTACCGAGTTCGGCCTTCCCCGCCGTCCTTCGGGCCTGGCGACTTCGTGATGCTCGTGTCGCCGCCTACCTCATCGCATCTGTCAACCGGACGATGTGAGCCGACCTTGTCGCTCTTGGCGTGTCCGCCTCCATATGCCTTTATCTCGTTGAGCGCTTCGTGGAGTCTAGCGACGCTCGCGAATATGCCCTTCTCTCTCAGGTCCAGACTGAGCAGCAGGGCGATCGTACGATTCAGCAATTCCATACATAGATGTGTGGTTACTGGTGGAAGCTTCGGTCACTAGTGCCTCCTGTCCCCCCCGAGTGTCGTGCTGCCCACCAGGCCTTCTGAGAGCACCAACAGCTTTACCAGTTCCTGATGGCCCTTCAACCAGAGTATGGCCCACTTACCGACGCCTTGATCCATCGGAACCCACTTCCACGCCTAGATGCCACAATTGCTGAGCTATGCTATCAAAGTCGGGACTAGTCGACGACTAGTCCCCAGTCGGCATTCGACCGACCCGACTAGGCATAATCCCCCAACAGTTAATCGGTGCCCGACTAGGCGCCGACTAGTCCCGACTAGCGCCGACTACCGACTGGGTCTAGTCGGGACTAAGTCGGTACATTGGATCCGACTGGTATTAATGCCAAGGGCAAATTTGTCCGACCGAATTTAACCCTATTTTATCGGGGTCGGGAGTCGAGAGTCGGGGACTTCATCTCCCCCCTCCCCGCTGCTCTCCTCCTGTTCTCCCCCCTCCCCGCGGGCCGCAGCTCTCCTCCGGTCCTCCCCCCTCCCCGCGGGCCGCAGCTCTCCTCCGATCCTCCCCCCTCGGCGCAGATCTCCTCCCCCCTCCGCGCAGTCTTTCCTCTCCCCCTCCGCGCAAATCTCCTCCTCGCCTCCGCGCAGTCTCTCCTCTCCCCCCTCCGCGCAGTCTCTCCTCTCCCCCTCCGCGAAGATCTCATCCTCCCCTCCGCGAAGATCTCTCCCCCTCCGCGCAGATCTCCTCCCCCCTCCCCCGCGAAGGTTCGCAGGCGCTCCCCCACCCCTGCAGGCGCAGCATCTCCTCCCCCCCCTCGCAGGCCCGCAGGTGCTACACGGTTACACCTCATCCGGGATAAAGAAGAAGAGGGGAAGAGGAAGTAGAGGCTTCACAGAATCACAGGTTTCTCGAGTGCTCTTCAAGCTGTAACTTTTTGTATCTAAATCTTCAAGCTGTAAGCTTTTTTTTGTGTGTTGAAAACAGTCGATGTTCCTGATTAGCAACTGCAACAGCTTTTCAAGCCAAAGGGAAGGTATCCTCTGATCCAGTTGCCAGCTGGTGAGCATTTGTGCTTGATTGAAGGGCTAGCCGAGGTGCTTTCTTTGTTTCTTTCTATTGGCATAGAATCCTTCAAACCATCATCAGTTAAGGCTGATCACCTGCATAGATTAAGGCAGAGCATGTTCATATTGGATTAACATTGCAGCATTGCTATGGAGTATGGAGTTAGCAATCTATGCTATAAGTTTATAGCATTATCATTGCTTTGCAAAGATGATAAATATTTTTTCTCGTGCTTCATTGTATCTTTTAGTCTTAGATTTAGTATTGTGTTACTACTTACTAATTTAATCTCATATTTTTCATTCTTCTTTTCTAGGTTTTAAATTGAAGTTAAAATGTCTTCTTCCGGAGCTTCCACCAATACCCCTGCAAGTATTACAAACATAATGAAGAGGAACTCAAGTGATCTAGCATGGGAATATGCAGAATGTAGAAATCCCAACAATTTGAACCTTGTCTGGTGTAAGTTATGCGACAAGAGGTGTTCAGGAGGAATCCATCGGATTAAAGAACATTTAATACATAAAAAAGGTAATGTCGCGGGATGCATAAAGGTGACTATGGAGATACAAAAAAAGATTAGTGAGTCAATGCTTCAATCAAGAAAGAGAAAGATAGAGAAGGCCCGACTTAATAGCCTTCTTGAGGGTCGGGGTGATGAAGATGATGAGGATGAAGAACAATTGTTTAGTGGTGGGAGTGGGAGCCAAGCAACTGCAGGTGGTGCAACTATGCGGCCCCTTCCTAGTAGTGACTGTGGAACTAGTGGTGCAGTTGGTGCTAAGAAGAGAAAAGCTGGTAGCGATGTTAGAGGCCCGCTTGACACCATGTTCAAGCCTGATTATGATAAAATGAGACAAGTTTCTTTGGACCTACCAGAATCCCTACAAGAAGCAGAAGAAGCAAGAAGCTTGGATGAGGATAGCTGAATGGGCATACGAAGTTGGATTACCATTTAATGCCGTACGTGCACCAAGCTTCCAAACCATGATATATGCAATTGGAGAATATGGACATGGTAACTTAGTACATACTTAGTTCTATAAATTTTATCTGTATTCTTTAATTCATTATTTGTTCATTCTTTATTGTTTAATTCTTAATTCTTAGTCTTTGACACTTTGCTTTAGGTATGCCGGCGCCAAGTTACCATAATATGAGACATACTTTATTGATGGAGGTGTTGAAAGGAATAAAGGAATTTGTTAATTCCTTTAGGCCGCATTGGGCAACCTATGGATGTTCCATAATGTCCGATTTTTGGACAGATGGGAAAAGTCGTAGTATCATCAATTTTCCAGTGAATTGTCCAAAAGGAACAGCTTTCTTGAAGTCCATTGATACTTCGGAGCATATAAAGGATGCAAACCTCATCATGGGAATGATCAATGAGGTGATTAATGACGTCGGAGAAGAGCATATAATTCGGGTATCTTTTTAGTTACTTGTAAGTTGTAACATTTCATTATTTTAAGTAAACTTTATTAGTTACTTGTAAGTTGTAATATTCCATCCATCATCAATTTATTAGTGCTCTTCTTTTTTTTTCTACAGTTTATCACTGATAATGGTTCGAACTTTAAAGCTGCGGGAAGGATTTTGGAGGATATGCATCCGAAGATGGTTTGGACTCCTTGTGCAGCGCATTGCGTGAACTTGATGTTGCAAGATCTTGGTGATAAATTGATAAGGATCAAACATGTTTTAGTTGAGGCTAGATCACTTGTAGTTTATATCTATAACCATGGACGAGTTCTCAACTTGATGCGTAAGTTCACGGGTGGAAAAGAGTTGCATAGATCTTGTGTAACTAGGTTTGCAACATCCTATTACACATTGAAGAGCATTTATGAGAACAAGCAACCTTTGAAAATGATGTTTGTTTCGGAACAATGGGCAAAGAGTGACTTTGCAAAGAAAGTCGAGGGTCAAAATGTTGAGAAGACTGTTGCTAAAGGTGATTTTTGGGAGAATGTGCACTTTGCTTGTAGTATTCTGGCTCCGTTAGTGGATGTCATAAGATTGGTGGATTCAGAAGTAAAGCTTTGTATGGGCTATATTTATGAAGCCATGGACCGAGCGAAAGAACAAATTCAAAAAAACCTTGATACCGATCAACGGATGTGCACGCGTGTGTGGGACATCATATATAAAAGATGGAATGATCAACTCCATCACCCTTTGCATGCAGGTATTAAATAATAGCATGCTTTGTTTAGTTTTTGAATCTTTTTTTATATGAAAGTTAATGAAAGTTAAATCTTCCTTTATACTTTGCATGCAGCTGGGTTTTACCTAAATCCCGGGATATACTACAAACAGGAAAAAACTAATATTGAGGGGAATAAAGAGATCAAATCGGGGCGTTTCAAAGCTATTGATAAATTTGTACCCGATGATAAAGAAAATGATCAGATCATTGATGACTTGCGAAGCTATAGAGATGCATTAGGGAGTTTTGGAAAACCATCAGCTATTAGAAAAAGAGATACAATGGTGCCTAGTAAGTTTCCTTAAGTAAATATTTTTTCACTTTATTAGTTCTCATAATATATCAATTTTCACGTAGTTTTTTTGCAATCATTTATCACTTAGTTACTATTGAGTTTTCAAATGTATGTAGCTGAATGGTGGCTAACATATGGGAGCGACACACCGATGCTACAAAAGTTTGCAATAAAGGTTTTAAGTCAAACATGTAGCGCCTCACCATGTGAGCGCAATTGGAGTGCTTTTGACAATGTAAGTAATTGTCTTTTGATTCTATTTATTTTCTATTGACTATTGAAATTGAGTAAATTATCTATTTGTTCATTTTATGATCATTTTCTTAAAATTTCAGTTGCATTCAAAGAAGAGGAATTGTCTTTTGCAATCAAAATTGAATGATCGTTTATTCATTCAATACAACAAAAAGTTGGAGCGGCGATACATGGAAAGGATTCATAGCAAGAATGGAAAAGATGATCCCATTTGTTTAAGGGAAGTGGATGAGAATGATGATTGGATCATTCCAACCGAGAGTGAGCTTCAAGAATTAGTTCGCGAGGTGGTGATCTTACGTGGGCACAAGTTGAGAATGCCATAGGTGCTGCTGACGTCGGACCAAGTACGAGAAGTCGTCTAAGGCAACGATCAGACACTCAACCTTCATTTTCACTTCTTGATGAAGACGAGGATGAAGAACATGTGGAGGTGGAGGACATTGAAACTCGAAGGGAGGAGGAAGGTGGAGAGCATAATGAAGGAAATAAATCGGATGGTGATTTTGATATCGATGTTGGAGATGACTAGTACTAGTCTATTTGTATTTTTAGTGGTGGATGTATCTCAATATATGTGAACATTTGTGTTCTTTTTCTGAGATTGTATCATGTTACCTGATGTTAATTTCTTTGTTAGTTGAAGACTTTATATTTGTGTTCTTGTTACTTGTTAGTTATTGTTGGTAGGTGTTAGTTGTTACTTGTTAGTTATACTTATTGACATTTATGTATGTCATATATGTTTAGGGAGGGGGGGAGGGGGCAGAATAAGTTTTGGCCGACTAGTCCCGAACTAGTCCCGACTAGTCCTAGTCGGCCCTTGGCCGACTAACGACTTTAACTGCATAGTTGCTGAGTTCATCGTCGAAGAGACTAGGCTACGCACCATTGCCACCAGGGCCCTTCCGCCCCCCTCTAGCTATGCTTGCGTCCTTGTTGCAGCCCCGGCTGTCCCTCCTACTTCTGTTTATGGTCGTGATCAATTTGTGTGCACTCACTATCACAAACCAGGTCACGTTGTCGCCACCTATTGGAAGCTGCATCCTGATATGAGGCAGGGACCCCGAGATCGTGGTCGGCCAGTTGGCTCCACCGCTGCTGCTGCTACTGCTCCGTCCACTCCTTGCACGGTTCTGTCTTCTCCCCGCGGTACCTTGGACGCTCCCGAGTCCCGACACTGCTCAGCTCCTTTACTGCAGCTTGCATAGCTCCAGCTCCACCTCGACTAGGAGGTGACTTTCAGCTCCACCGAGGCTTCCAGCTCCTCTGCTCACTTAGCTACTACTGATACCTTCACTACTTGGATCCTGGACTTTGGGGCCTCCCATCACATGACTCATGATGCTTCCCTGCTCACCGTTCGTCGACCGGCACCGCACATCCCGTCGATACACACTGTTGATGGCTCTTCTCTAGTCATCTCACAGTGTGGATCGATCACTGCCACTACAGAGCCGAGCGACCGTCTCTCTTTACCCTCTGTGTTGCATGTCCCCCAGCTTCGCATGCAACTCATCTCTATTAGCAGCCTCTATGACTCTAGATGTGTCGTGATCTTTTCCATTTCTTCTTGTGTTATGTAGGATCCACATACCGGACGGGTGATTGGCATTGGTTGTAGGTCAGGTGGGTTGTACCACCTGGAGCATCTTTATCTTCTACTCATTCCTTCTCCTGACACTGTAGTTTAGCTTCTCCCGATGCCGACTTGTGGCACCGAAGACTCGATCATATTTATGAGTTACGACTTAAGAGCTTACTCCAGACCGGAGCTCTAGGTCATTGCTCTTTTTCCTCTTTATTTACATGTACCGACTGCAAGCTTGTCAAAACTACAGCCTTATCTTTTCCCTCTAGTGTCATCTTAGAGTTTTGCTTCTTTTGACCTAGTGCACTCCGACATCTAGGGTCCCGCACCTCTTCCTTCGATGTGTGGCTATCACTACTACATCTCATTCATCGATGACTTTAGCAGGTATACTTGGGTCTACCTCCTCCAGGACCGCTCTGAGATTCCTCAGCTCTACCAGACCTTCACCTCAATGGTCCACACACAGTTCTATTGTCGCATTAAGACCTTTTGGTCTGATTGTGCCCTCAAGTACCTCTCCGCTGCAATGCGGACCCTACGGGATTCTATTACAGCACTCCTGTCCTCACACACAAGAGCAAAACAGAGTAGCCGAGAGGAAGCACCGTCATATCCTTGAAACTACGTGTGCTCTTCTTCTCTCTGTGTCCGTTCCTCGCACTTTCTGGGCCGAGGCTGTCCTGACCTCAGTCAACCTCATCAACATCACCCCCTCGTTTGTTCTCTCCGGTGGTATGTCTCCCTACGAGCGTCTTCTCTTCCCCTCCTGACTACAGTCTGCTCCGTATCTTTGGATGCACCTGTTTTGTCCTCCGACCGCCTCACGAGCGCTTATCCGAACGAACAATTAAATGCATCTTTTAGGGATTATGGCCGAGCACACGGGGTATCGTTGCTTTGACCCCTTGACTCGTCACCTTCACATCTCTCGACACGTCTCCTTTATCGATGATACCCATAACTTCTCTTCTGCGACTCAGGACCTCACCTTTTTGAAGGCTCCTCCCACCTTGTCTCCGACTCTCGAGCCTCTTCCACCACTTCTTTCTCCCAACTCTACTTGCTTTCGGAGATTCTTCCATGGAATCTTCCACTGACACCTCTTCTCCCTCCGTCCCCTCCTCCCCTCCGTCACATATTGATTACTCTAATCCACTAGTGCTCCCAACGCCTCTAGTACTCTGCCTACTCACCCAGTCAATCATTGACGGTCGTGGATCCACGCCCGCCGCCTTGGTACCCTCAGTGAGAGCACCACGCACATGACCGCTTCAACTTTGGCTCTGGACCACCTGACTATTTTGGTTTTGCCAGTCACCTCCTACTCGTCACAGTTTACAGCCTTTCTTCAGTCCTTCACAATGACCAGAAGCATCGGTCGTATCGGGAGGTCGTCCAGTCCCCTCAGTAGCGGTAGGCCATGAGTGAAGAGTTTCAGGCATTTGAGCAAACTCAGACTTGGGACATCGTCCCCCTTTCTATTAGTGTTGAGCCTGTCAGTTGCCGATGGGTCAACAAGGTCAAGCGGCGACCTGATGGGTTCATTGAGCAACACAAGGCTCGGTTGGTGGCTCGTGGCTTCACTCAGGCATACGGGATAGACTACGAGGAGACCGTTGCGCCGTAGCTCAGATGACCACCGTTCGTGTACTCCTTGCGGTTGCAGCAGTTTGTCGATGACCTCTTTTCCAAATGGACGTGAAGAATGCATTTCTCCACGGCGACCTTATAGAGGTCGTCTACATGCAGCTGTCTCCTGGCTTGCATACTCCTCCCTAACATGTCTGTCGCCTCCACCGAGCTATCTACAGGCTCAAGCAGGCCTCTCATGCTTGGTTTGAGTGTTTTCGGCGAGCCGTCACCGAGATCGGCTACATTGAGAGCTCGCAGGACCACTCGCTATTTGTGCAGTCATCTCCTCAGGGTCGAGCGATTCTCCTACTGTACGTCAATGATATGATCATCACAGGTGATGACTATACTGCCATCACCTCCCTTCAGCAGCATCTCCAGCGCCGGTTCCAGATGAAGGACTTAGGTCCTTTTCGCTACTTCCTCGGGCTAGAGATCACCCACAGTGAGCGAGGGATTCTGCTCTCCCAGCAAAAGTACACCACTGACATTCTCAGTCGAGCTGCCCTTTCCGATGATCGCTCTGTTGCCACCCCTCTCGAGCTTCACGTAGCTTCGTCCCACAGATGGTGAGCCTCTATCAGACCCTACTCAGTACCGGTAGATCGTTAGTCAATTGATCTATCTCTGCACCACCAGGCCCAACATTGCTCACTCCATTAGCATTGTCAGTCAGTTCGTTGAAACCCTTCACTCTGCTCATTATGTTGACCTTCTTCGGATTCTCCGTTATCTCCAAGGCACCATTGCTCGGTCGCTCTTCTTGTCATCGACCTCACCTCTGGTCCTACTCGCCTACCAGGACGCTGACAGGGTCGGTGATCCGACTACTCATCGATCGACTTGGATACTCTTTTATATCATGGCGTAGCAAGAAGCATAGTGTTGTCTCTTTGTCCAGTACCGAAGCAGAGTTTCGAGCCATGTCCTCTGCCACCAACGAGATCATTCACTTGCGATGTCTCCTTGGAGATCTAGGGGTTGAGATCTCTGGACCAGTCCTTCACTGTGACAACTGGAGTGCCATACAGATCGCCACCAACCCAGTCTTTCACGAGAGGACGAAGCACATCGAGCTTGATTGATAATACTCTCGCCAGGAGTATGAGGTCGGGACCATCTCTCTCCCATTCGTTTCCTCTGGAGAGCAGATTGTTGACTTCTTCACGAAGTCGCACCCTACTCCACGTTTCCAGTTTATACTTAGCAAACTCATGGTGCATAACCCACATTGAGTTTAAGGGGGGTTGTTAGTGATAGTGTACAACGGACACATATACCTGTAGATTACATGTACAGGATACGCACCTATATATTTGGCTAGTGAGATGGTTATCCATTCTCCCCAAAACCTAGCCTCTCTCTCTCCCTTTCTCTCCCTCTCTCCAAGCTGGGTAATCCTCGTCACAAAGGAAAATGTAGGAGTATGCAGGGAGGCACGTGAGAGGAAGAGAAAACCCTAATGTCTCCTCCCGCACCGGAAGACCCTAATCGAGGCTATATAAGAGCCCCTTAGGGCACTGAAGAGAGGATCCCAGATCGATTCAGAAGCTAAGATTTCTAATAGATCGCCGAGGATGAGATTGGAACCAGTGGTAGAGAGAGAATGTGAGACTTGTAACTCCATCGATTATAGTGCTTTCTTCCGACAAAGGTCCCGTGGTTTTTTTCTTTCCCCGAAGGAAGGGCTTCCACGTAAAAATCTTGTGTGTGCATCTCCGGTGTGTCGAAACCTTTCTCCCCCTCTCTACTTCGTGGGATTTGAGATTTGAGAAAAATCACCCCACATGTAACTAACGCAACCGAGATAAATCAAGAAAGCAGTAGATAGGATAGAAACAAAAACTTAGAAGATCAAACAAAAATGAAGACCTCGCACCTAGTTCAGTCACATTAGCATTGCCCTCCAGCCCTTTCAACCTTTGAAGAATCTCGTTTGTCAGCTGCTGCTTCATGGGTTGCGACAACTCCCACCCCCGCACCCCTATGGACAACTCCTCTCTCAATTTCTTCACCTTTCACAACCCCAAAAAAAAAAACCAATCACTCAACAGATCACCAAAGCCCAAAGAAATTTATCTCTATCTATATATATAAGCAGTCTCTCACGAGTCCAACAAGCTCGAGAGGCTCCGCCGCTCGCCGGACACGAATCGACTCTTCTACTCTCTGAATCTGATCATCGGTGTACCTCACAATTGCTGAAACCAAACAAGAGGGCACAGATGCCAAATGGGTCGCCATCACCAATCAAGTTAGAGAAGACAAACCAGAATAGCAATGGGTTTTCAATTGCATGGGCAAAGGATATTCGATTTCACCTGAAGAGGGATTGTCGCCGGAAGCGGCGGAGGAGGCGAGGTAGAAGGAGGCGTAGAGGGAGCGGAGGACGAAGAGAGCGGCGAGGACATTCACACAGCAGACGCCGATAGTGATCCTCTTGTAGGAGCACCATTCGACCACGCCCCTCGCCATCCCACCGCCGCTGCCTCCACATCCGGCGCCGACCAGGTGGTCTTCATGTCATCTCGGCCCTGCCTCGGCGGTGATGAATTCCATTCTCCACCAGACAGACTCCCAACTGTAGGGTGTTGCTATTCGCACCCCGCAATTTACTAGCATCTACTTAATAAATTAAATAAGAGGAGTTTTATTCACACCCCAAAAATCATTAGTATACCTTGCCTCCTTTGGAAAATCATTTCCCTTTTTTATTATGGCAAGAATACCCCCACACCTCATACCTCATTCTTCTTTCCTAGTCTACCCTCCCCTTTCCATACCCCATCC
This sequence comes from Chamaelirium japonicum, assembly GCA_947650365.1. NCBI lineage: Eukaryota > Viridiplantae > Streptophyta > Magnoliopsida > Liliales > Melanthiaceae > Chamaelirium > Chamaelirium japonicum. Next base: position 47,562,960 of record OX393558.1, read on the forward strand.
TCTCGGAACCTCCATACCCCATAACCTACTCCCCGACACGTTCATCATCGACATACCCCCAACGCCTGACACCTCCACCGCTCATTTTCCGTCGCTGCAACTCCGGCACCCATCTTCGAAGCCGGTAACTTCCCTACCCTTTTCGCATTCTCCTCCTCCTAAATGTCGGATGTTATTCATCATGTTCAGTAGTTCAGTGTTGATCATTTTCGCACTGAATTATTGAACATGTTGGGCGACGAGGAGGGGAAGAGAAGGAATAGTAGCTTCGGGGATGGAAAGAGAGGAGGAGGAGAAGAGGGGTAAGGTGAGTCAACGACAAGCATGACAAGAAGGAGGAATAGAGGCGGTGGAGGCTCCGATGGTGGGGAAGGAGGGGAAAGGGAGAAAGGAGGAGGAGAAGCGGTGACGGCTCCGATAGTGGGGAAGGGAAGGACGAGAAGTGGTGGCATCGCTGACATACATTTTTCCTTAGGGGCCCCTTTGAGGTTTGAAATTTAAAAAAAAAAGTCTTCACAAATGGCTTCCCATAAATTTTTAATTTTGGAGTTTCTAGTTCTGCCACTACTGGGACGAAGTAGTGGGGTATGGAGGTTCAGAGGGGATAGAATATGGGAAAAGGAGGATGGGGTTTAGGGAATGAAGGATATGTTAGTCATACCCTACACAAAAAAATGGAAAATCGAAGGGCAGTGGTGTACGAGCGAGCAATTTTAGGGGATGAATAAAACTTCCCTTAAAAAGATATTGGATGTGTCCCCAAAAGCATCACAAGCATTCTTTATGGTAGCAGGCTACAACCTACTGGAAACATAGCACAAGTACCAACCCCCCGGGCAGGGTTCGAAACTTGTCGAGGCTGCCCAACATGGGCCTGTCAGGATTTTAACACCACTCCACAACAGGGCGGGTGTCGAACGTGCAACTTCTCACCCGGAGTGAGAGATGCTTCGCCATCTGGATGTGACCTGAAGGTTTGGTTTGTCAGAGTGCACGGTGGAAGTGATTCATGTGTTAGAAATCAATACGGATCATGATCATGCTATATTCTTTTTCTAGATTATGAATAGTATTGGTTGGAGCGCGTGGCGGAAGTGGATTTGATCGTCTGATGCAAGGCATTAACATTTTTCCATCATCTAGATCACAAGATCGATATCATACTACCTTCTATTTGATTATGTAATATATCATACAAGTAATTTAAAGCACATGCACACAACGTATAGATTACTAGAGGTTACCACACGGGACTTATAAATGCCCGTGGAGAAGATCCAAGGTTGATGGTCAATGTGAATGTGGCCGCACTTGAATATCTCATCTTCAAGTTGCCTACACATCCTTTCGCAAGGGATTAAGCCATCGTAGTTCCTTTGATTTGGATCTTGTATCCTTCGTATAGCAACTTCTATCTTGTGACCTCGGCAAGCATGTGTGGACTAGTGGGAGTCACATCCTTCATCTTCATCCTCATGATGACACTTGAAGAAAATGAAGAGGACTGTATGCGCAAAAAAAGATCCAGGTCGTCTTTATTGCAAACACATGAAGATTACAGATTCCGAGACCCAGGGACTCGGGGGTGGTGAGCCGGGTGCGGCAAATATTGATTAGGAGATTATGGGAGAGATCCTCTGGAGGATCCCTTTGATCCGCGTCTCCATGTGGTATTCGTGCGAGAGCTCTGAAGGGGTTGCCCAGGACAGAGGTCTTTACAGGGTGAGGGTCCTTTGAGAGGCTAAGGAATATCCGCCGTTGCTTTTGTCCCTTCTGTGCTTCACGCTTTCTCGGCTAGATGTTTTCGGCGTCGTTCTTCGGTCTTCGTGTCTTCCCCGATCCTTGCTAGACCTTGGCGTCCTTGATCATCGGTTCACGACGTTGATCGTGCTTTTGGCGTTGGCTTTGGTTTTGGCTTTCGGCTTTGGCCTTGCTTTGGCATAGCTCTGGCTTTTGCTTTGCTTTGGCGCTTGCGCTTGAACGTAGACGGGTAGAGACTTGCGATGCTTTAGTTCTTCTGGATTTCACGTCGTATCGGCTAGAACATGTGGTGCTTTGCTCGTGACCGGCGTAGTTGCTTGGCTTTGGCACTTGCGTTGCTTTGGCGCAGGCGTAGTTGCTTGGATTTGGCACTTGCGTTGCTTTGGCGTAGTTGCTTGGCTTTGGCGCAGGCTTTACCGGGGATTTTGCTTTGGCTTCTTGTGTTGCTTTTGCTTCGGCATTGACTCGATCTTCTCGTCAAACGGCGGTGGCTACTTCTTCAAGGCTTCAGGCTTCATCGACGGTTTAGGCGTCGGCTCGACTTCTCTTCTTTTCCGGGCTTCTTTGGCATGATCGAAGTCGAAGGCTTGACTTTGAAAACGACGGGAACACACGTACCCGCTCATGCTCCAAATACTATTCTTCCAAGGTCGCCTCGCGACTCGGATCCAGGATCTAGGTCCGGTCCAACTCAAGTCTGGTCCAACACAATCCATGCACCGACATAAAAGTAAACCAAGAACAAAATCTTTAACTACTGTCAATATTAATATATATATATATATATATATATATATATATATATATATATATATATATATATATATATATATATATATATATATATATATATATATATATATATATATATAAGGTGCCTTCAGCAAAAGCCAGCTCTGGGGTTTCGGGTATTACAAAGATTATGGGGGAAATTTCCGAGCCGCCTTGATCGGGAACCCCACCCCACAGCCTTGATTAAATATTGATGGTTTGTAGAGTTAGAGAGATGGGAGAGTAGATAGAGTGAGTAGAGAGTGATGACACAAGGATTGGTGACAGAGTTCGGCCTTACGACCTACGTCTCCGGGCGTGAGGTGTCACCTGATATTCACTATAATATGAGTAAGGAGGCAGAAGCATTCTCTCAACAGACCGAGAGAAGCTTTGTACAATAGGGTTGCACTGGGCAACTAGAAAAGAATAGGAAGTGGACAATTGAGCTCTAGCACTTGCTCTGGAATCCTCCTCCTTTGATTGAATGACCACCCCCTTTTTCTGAATGCCTTGGGGGTCCTTTAATAGCATAGTCATGCCCCCGATATGACAGTGATGATGTGGCGGTAATGATGTGGCACTGGCTATTGGCCTTTATTGGGCCGTTGTGCAGGCCCAATAAGAAGGAGGGCTTGATCTGCGGGCCCTACAGAGTGGGTCCATGAGCCCAGACGGGCTTACCTACTTGGGCCGTTGCGCTAGCTCATGCGGCTCTGATTCGATCCGGTATAAGTTTTGCACCCACAATCATACCTGTGTAGTGAAAGTCCTAGCTGAGTAACATCAGACTACTATCTTACCGATAACTTTAGGCAATGTGTAGGATTCCTTGATTTTCAAAAAAAAATAATGAACGGACCAGGTTCACAATTATATATATATATATATATATATATATATATATATATATATATATATATATATATATATATATATATATATAAAGCATGTGCAATGTCCAACCCCCTTAAGCTTTTTACGCAACCCATTTATCGAGTTTTCTGGTCAATGACTCCATAGCCAGATGACTTAAGGGCATTAGGTGTGGAGACACACCTAAGGACCTACTTGCTCGGGCTACAAAGGTTACGAGGTCAAACTAGACTTCCTGCCTGTATCACTTTAATCGATTTCTTACTGTTTGATGTGAAACTCCAACTGGTTAGGTCGGATGCCTACTAGGTGATGGTCTTGGCTTATAGGTTATCTCATCTTAACTTCTCACTGTTTGACGCAAAACTTCAACTGATTAAGTTAGATGCCCCAGTTACTAGGTGATAATTAAGATAGAGTTTTATTTATAGGAGATAATTATGGGTGCAAAATCTGGCTAACTCCCGACGATGAGACCGCAGCCCTGCTTGGGGTCCACGCAGACGATCGTGGGACCCGCAACCCTGCCTAGGGCCTACGCTCACTATCCGAGGTCTGATAAATATCCTCCGATAATTACCAAAACCTTGGATATTCCCAAGAATATCCCCAGAATATTTCTTGGATATTCCTAGGAATATCCCCAAAATATACCCCAGATAATCCCAAACCTCTATATATAGCAGACCCGACAAATATTCCAGTTTGATTTTTATTATTCCACATTTCACTTTCTGTTTTTCAGAGCCCTCTGGCATCAGACTCTAGTTAAGCCGCTTTTACCCTCTGTCTACTTGTATAAGCATTCCTCAGCTTGTCGAGAGTAGCACGACTTTATTTAGAGTTAGTAGATTCAAAGGTTGCGTCTTATCGCACAGAGACGTAAGCTTCGGTCGAACTTCGTCACCATATCTTGTGTCAACTTTCTCTATCTCTTTCTCTCTCTCTCTACTCAACAATGCCTGAGTGATAGCTCAGCATTCGACAGCTTAGCGCTCCACAATGCACTACATCTCGAAGATTCAACCATTCAATCGAGTGTTGGTGGGGGGTTACGTACGGCGGCCAAAATCCTCCCCTATAGTTTGGCGCCGTCTGTGGGATAATAGAATCCTCAACTTCTTCAGGTATTGACGAAAGGCAACGAGGGTTGGAGACATCCAACCCTCACTTTCACCCTGACTGGCGGTCAAGAGGGGATTGGAGACAGCCAATCTTTAACTTCTTCAGACATAGCAGAATGCCTGAAGATCCCCTTCAAACCAGATGACTGCAAAGGAAGATTCATCATTGTCGCCTACACGAAGAGACCTCTACTTCAAGTCTCACGGTGGAATGCTCCTCAAATATTTTATCTATGACCAAACAGGAGCGATCTTGACTAACATCCATGTCGGATCTTGTGACAATCACTCCAGCAGTAGATCCCTCGAGGGAAAAATCAAACTTCAAAGCTACTATTGACCTACCATGGCCAAGGACTCTCATCAGTTCGTCCAGAAGTGCGAGCCCTATTAACGACATGCTCAGGCAATCCATCTCCCTGGAGATGAGCTCTATCCTCTGACAAGTCCTTGGCCATTTCACAAATGGGGGTTGGACTTCCTAGGTCCATTCCCTCCATCTTCAATCAAGAAGAAGTACCTACTACTGGCGACAGAATACTTCACAAAGTGGGTCGAACCCGTACCTCTCTTCCGTGAGATGTATGATGAGGTCATTAAGTTCATAAGACATAACATCTTCTCAAGGTTCGCCACACTGCAGGTGCTTATCACCGACAATGGAGCTCAATTTGATATAGACAAATTTTGGGAGTTCTTCCAAAGCTATGGGGTCAAACTCTTCTACTCTACATCAAGGTACCCTCAATGCAACGATCAAGCTGAAGCCTCCAACAGAGCCATCCTCGGCACATTCAAGAATGAGTTAGACGATAAGAAGGGACTATGGGAGAAGGTTCCTCCCAAGGTCTTGTGGGGTTATGGGACCACACCTCGTCGATCGACTGGATTCTCACCTTTCTGCCTAACTTACAGATCGGAGGCGGTTATGCCATCAGAAGCCGTCTGTCCAACTCTTAGGACCCTTGCAATCGAGCGAGGAATCAACGAGGAGCTTCGCGTCAACTACCAGCAGAAGATCAAGTCAGCCTACGATCGCAAGGTCAGCGACTCAGTATAAGGCGTTTCAACATCGGCGATCTAGTCCTCAGAGCGGTTTTCCCAAATACAAAGGAGCACGGTAATGGCAAATTTGCCCCGAACTAGGAAGAGACGTACATCGTCGAGTTAGCAGGCGGGAAAGGTTCATACCGACTTATCTTGCCATAAGGGCAGCGACTTCCGAGAGCGTGGAACACGTCATATCTTAAAAGGTTCTACTAGTAGATGTTACCACCTTCGGGTTATCAATAAAATAACTGACACTTCAAATTCTATCAAAGCCTAGTGAATTCCATTTCAACTTCCACTCAACACCACAATTAGTCTGGTTCGGGTTACGACACGATCGGCTAACCTGCAACGGTATAAAGCTATATGCCCCAGACGTAGGTTTGACTAAAACAACGTTTCACCTAAGTCAACTGATACACTGGCAATACGCTGAGTACTCTGAAACACTGGCGTCGCACATGCTCTCGAGTCCCGTAATAACTCATGCTCCCGTGCCTCGCCATAGTTAGTCCAGTTTGAGTTGCGACACGATCGGCAAACCTGCAATGGTACAAAGCTACGTGCCCCAAATGTAGGTTCGACTGAAAAGATATTTCGTCTAAGTCAACTGATACACAGGCACTACGCTGAGTACTCTGAATCACTAGTGTCGCACATGCTCCAGAGTCCCGTAAGAACTTATGCTCCCGTGCCACGCCACAGTTAGTCTGGTTCGGGTTGCAACACGACCGGCTAACTTGTAACTCTTTTCCTATTAGTATGTAGAAATCCATGGCACGACTCTTCAACGATCTTCTTTCTCGATCTCTTTGAATTTTTAAGCAGTCATCCTTGGCAGAAAAATTAGAGGTAGTAGAGAAGGCCGCCTCTTTGATGAGGTTAGGACTGGCAGAGGAGAGCGTTTGAGCACCATCTCACCATGGGAGGCTCTTCTTTGCGGTAGTGGGCAATGGCCAGAGAGAGAGAGAGAGAGTACCATAATTTTTTTTTGTAAAGGAGTCTTTGACTTGGAATTTTATTCATTGTTGGCTAGCATCAAAGGTTAAAGCTTGAAGAACAAAAACATGAAGATTTGATTTTATCTTCAGAGGAGTAGTTAAAGACGGAGACCTTAGCCAAGGCATGTGCTACTCCATTTGACATCCTTATATCCACATGTCGAGTTTGGGAAATCAAAGTTTTGCAATCTTGAATAATGACCTGAGTATGCCAAGGTGGTTTCAGCCAAGGAGGTTGAAGAAAAGCTGTGATCACTTGGGCATCTCCCTCCACAAGGCATATGAGGTTAGGGAAGTTTGAACTGAACAAAAGCCCAAAAATATGAAAGTATGAGCTTCAGCAATTAGAGGTTCTCAATTGCGAACTACTTGCGATTTGGGAGGCTACCATAATAAGTCTTATATAAAACCCTTTTCAAATTCTCTTCAGTTAAAAATGTCATTTTAAATCCCATTCCACATATCCGTTCAAAACCATTTCAAATCCTGAATCATAAAACAATTTGCCTCTTTTATAGCGTTTTGCACCGTTTCTTTCAATCGAAGTATCAAATAGGTGGCCTCGCATGATTGACATCGTTTTTAAGGCATATGGACAGTTTTGAATGGGGTATGGAACATTTTTTTTTATCTATATGAAACGGATTTTATGGCTTAAGGGATAGATTTTGAAACATTTTTTTTGCAGGGATTTTGAAACGGTCTTAATGGTATATTTTTTGTGGCTTTCCTCCTCCTCTCTCTCTCTCTCTCTCTGCATTGCCATTAATGTTAGGTGCTAATGAGAGAAAGTGAATATGGCAGGGGAGGGAAGGAATACCCGCAGATTTTATGGGAGGTTTTATGGCATGATTTTAATGAGATTACGAGAGAGCTTTGTTCACACAAGAAAAAAAAGTATCAATGCTCTTCAAAGGAGGACGCGTGTCGCAACATGGGAGAGAGGGCTCTGTTTTAGTATTATACTATTAGTAAGAAACATGGGCAATGTCGGGATGAACTTAATGCACACCACTTGGTATAGACGACATCACAGTTATCCGAAGAAGTGTGCAATCTGGAGTGAGGATGATTCACTCCTTGGGTTGTGATTTCACTTGTTTGAGAGAGATCGATAGTTCTAATGATCTTACTATTTTAGTATCTATATAACATGGCACGACGGTCTACATGCTGACTAGACAAAACACAAGCTGACTAGACAAAACGAACAAGCTGACTAGACAAAAACACTACGACGCCCTCTCTTCCCCCGATATTTCTCTTTGCCGCTCTCTCTCTTCCCCCGATCTTTCTCTCTGTCTCTCTCTTCCTCCGATCTCTCTCCATCTCTCTCTCTCTTCCCCACGATCTCTTTCTCTTTCTCTCACTTCCCTCGATCACTCTCTCTCTCCATATTTCTCTTTCTTCCCCCGATCTCTCTCTCTTTTCGTCTCTCTCACTCTTCTCTTGATCTCTTTCTCTCTCTTCGTCTCACTCCCTTCCCCACGAACTCTCTCTGTCTCTCTTCCCCCAATCTCTCTATCTCTCTTCGTCTCTCTCTCTGTCTTTCTCTCTATTTGACGCCCTCTCTTCCCTCAATCACTCTCTCTCTGTCTCTCTTTCTTCCCCCGATCTTGCTCTCGATCTCTCTTCGTCTCTCTCTTTCTTCCTCCAAGATATATTTCTCTCTCCCCGTCTCTCTTCGTCTCTCTATCTCTCTCTCTCTCTTCGCCCGATCTTTCTCTCTATCTCTATCTCTCTTCGCTCGATCCCTCTCTCTCTCTCTCTCTCTCTCTCTCTCTCTCTCTCTCTCTCTCTCTCTCTCTCTCTCTCTCTCTCTCTCTCTCTCTCTCTCTCTCTCTCTCAGGGGGTGGGGGGTTGGTCGCGCCGAAGACGCTCGTTTCGTGCCAATCGGCACAAGCATGCACTAGTTTTACTATTAGATTATATTAGATACTATTAGATGGGGTTTTATGTTTTTTAAATTGGTTTTGGACCTTTCTTTTTATATTGGGCCTTAGACTATTTAGACAGTTTTGGGCCTTGGATACATACCTCCTTTTCTTATGTGGCCTTCGGCTATTTAAATAGTTTTCGGCCTTGGATACCTTAGATGACTGCATTAATAGCCTTATGGGGTCAAGCCAGACCTGGTATAGCTAAAGACGCACACATGAGTCAAATTGCAACTATTTTGATGGAGAAATGGATAATCCAAATCCACCTATAGTTCACAATCACTTATCTTCATGCAACCTCAAGGGGATCAAAAGGCTCAAAAGGTACGAAAAAGACCAAAAGGTGCCGCCATTCCATTTATGCAAGCCTTGGTTGGGACACTCGCTATAAATAGCGAGCCCCTTCCCTCTACACTCACAACCCATCCATCCAATACACACCCTACGATTCCGAGTAGTCCAACAGAACAATGGCTCTCCTCCGCTTCCTCTTCCTCTTCCTCTTCCTCGCTCTACTAGTGTTGGCCTCACTCTCCCCCCAAGCTTCGGCGGACTCCGGCACCGCTGGCTTCATCAACCCTCCATACACCCGTAAGCGTTCCACAATCTCATCGACATCAAAAGTAATTAATGAAAGTATTGTTAACAACGATCATATATCTCTTCTTTTCTTTCCTTCTCTTTCTTTAATTTTCGTGGATGAAGCTTCTGAGTGCTACGAAAACACGGATATGGGCATGCGGGTTGCATCGGTGAGAGACGACATCTGGTCGGACGGGAGCGTGTGCGGAACGGTGTACCAAGTCCAATGCACAGGTGGAACGAACGAAGGCCCGCAGCCGTGCAACGACGGCAGTGATACAGTGAAAGTTATGGTCACGGATCACTGCGTGAGCTGCACTGCGACCATGATGTTGTCTAAAGAAGCATTCACAAGCATCGCAAATCCGTCTTCAGGGATAGTTGCCATCTCATACCAAATGTATGTATCATACATACAGAAATATATATTTTTTTATTCTCGAGAATTTGATAAATATAAGTTGATGTATAGTTTCTATATAGTTGTAGTTGGTTGTTGATAGCATAACATAACATGGATTTCTTCTATTTTTGGCAGAGTGTGAGGGTGCTTAGCTTGCGGGTGGGAATAAGCGATCGATGACCGCCTTTATCCCTTCATAGGCAGTGATATGGATAAGGCAAACCACATAGGTCATGGTCTTTGTAGTTTTTATTTTCATCTTTGCTTTTGTATTGGTGCATGGAGTTAATGGAATAAAAAACAAAATTGTTGGGAGTATTAATTAATACAATTAAGTATTTCTGAAAAAGGATACAAGTGTCCAAGCTTCTTGTCATGTGAAAGTGATCATAAAAGTAGAATAAACAACTACCATTTTTTTGGGGGTTATTTTGAGTTTGCCCCTCAAATTTTTGCCTTGAATTAGGCCTTACCCCTTATATTTTCATTAATTAGATTTTATCCTCCAAAACTAATTGTTCCGCCAGCTCACCATCTAAGGCAAAATTTGAGGGTGAGATGATAGAAAAGAAATAAAGTTTTGGGGAATGAGCTGACGGAAATGTTAGTTTTGTGAGGTAAAGTCTAATTCAAGGCAAAAGAGATCAGTTTAAGGGGAAGGACAGCAATAAGATGGTGTTACACTAGATCCCTCTGAACCAATAAACCCCTCCGCCCCCCTCCCCTGCCGCCGTCGTCGGACCTAACCGACCCCACCCCGGCCGGCCGGACCTAATCTACAGACTATGGGATGAACCCTAGACCTAACTGAATCCCCGCCGCTTGCGAGGTCGTCGAGGTCGAGGTCGTCGGGGTTGAGGCCACAGCTGCCGGAGCCGATCACGCCTGCCGCTACTGCCGGAGCCGGTCGCGCTCGCCGCCTCAGCCGCTGCTCAGGAGAGAGGGAAGAAGAAAGGAGAGGGTTAGTTTCGGGGCAGGGACCTTAGGCTAAACTGATCTCTTGTATATCATTAGGCTAAACCGATCTTTTTGTCAGGGACCTTACACACATTAGTCCTTTATTTTATGGACCAACGAGGAGGTCTAAGGACAAGGCGCTAGAGCATGTGCTCGAAAAGATCTGGAGATCGAAACGAGACTGACAGTATAAGTGCCATTTTTATTAAATTTCATAATACCGTGAGCATGTCATCAACGGCCAGCTAACATCGGTCTTGAGGCATAAGCCGGACATGTTTGGACTCGATCAGTGGGATGTAGAACTTGCTACACTATTGGTTGGGTCCGATTTTTTTAGAACTGAAGTTGGAGTGCTTCGAAACAAATTCTATTATGCTGTGTTATTTTTCTGGGAATGGATTTCACAAGGAAAGGGGCCAGTTCCCATGTACTTCAGGGATTGTCTGCTTGCTTGTTCTCTGGGAAATGAGAGAGAGAGAGAGAGAGAGAGAGAGAGAGAGAGAGAGAGAGAGAGAGAGAGAGAGAGAGAGAGAGAGAGAGAGAGAGAGAGAGAGAGAGAGAGAGAGAGAGAGAGAGAGAGAGAGAAGGACTGAGTCTTCCAATTAGGCCAATGGGGGCCTATATACAGGCAATGTACAAGAGGATGAGGGAGGTATCCTTCCCGAGGTCTTGTGGGGTTATCGGACCATACCTCGTCAATCGACTGTATTCTCACCCTTCCGTTTGACTTAAGGATCAAAGGCGATTCTGCCATCCGAAGCTGTCTGTCCAACTCTTAGGACCCTTGCAATCGAGTGAGGAATCAACGAGGAGCTTCGCGTCAATAACCTTGACCACGTAGATGAGTTCCATGATTAAGTAGCTCTGCACATCGCCAACTACCAACAGAAGATCAAGTCAGTCTACGATCGCAAGGTCAGCGACTCAACATAAGACGGTTCAACAACAGCGATCTGGTCCTCAGAACGGTTTTTCCAAATACAAAGGAGCATGGCAGTAGCAAATTCGCCCCGAACTGTGAAGGGCCATACATCATCGAGTCAGCAGACATGAAAGGTTCATATCAACTCATCTTGCCATAAGGGCAACGACTTCCGAGAGCGTGGAATGCGTCACATCTCAAAAGGTTCTACTAGTAGATGTTACCACCTTCGAGTTATCAATAAAACAGCTGACACTTCAAATTCTATCAAAGCCTAGTGAATTCCATTTCAACTTCCACTCAATTCCACAATTAGTCTGGTTCGGATTGTAACACGACTAGCTAACCTGCAACGATCCAAAGCTACATATCCTAGACGTAGATTCGACTGAAACGACTTTTCGCTTAAGTCAACCGATAGAAGGGTAATGTGCTGAGTACTCCGAATCACTGGTGTTGCACGTGCTCCCGAGTCCCGTAAGAACTCATGCTTCCGTGCCTCGCCATAGTTAGTCTGGTTAGGGTTGCAACACGACTGCCTAACCTGCAATGGTACAAAACTACAAGCCCTTGTCACGCTCCAGAAATCTGAAGACCGATCCATGGGGTGTGACGTGAGAAAAACTAAGGGGTTTAGGGTTTAGTCAGCTATCTATGCCGATTAGGGTTTCTCACAGGACTGCGGCTCTCTCATAAATAAGGAAGGAGGGGAAAACAAGAAATGTTTTAAAACTTGATTTTTATAAAAATATTTTTATTTTAAAGGAAGGTAGAGAAATAAAATTTTTGTCGACAAAGAGATGATCACGCTCGACCTTCAACCGGGTTATCCTCTCAGCATGTGTGGCCTGTCGGTGCTACCACCTGCTGACAGGAATCCCTCTAAGGGAGCACGGGACTCGAGCCACTGATGGCGAGCTAGGAGTCTCACCCACTCCCTGACACTCAGTACACTGGTCTAGAGGTCCTATCTACAGGGCAAGTCAATTAGGTCATTTAGATACTTATATTTTCACTGTGAGCTATCCTAGGCTTGTGGCCTTGAGGAGAGGCCTACCCAAAATAACTTCAGTTGTATAAATGCTTCTAACAATTAAAACACTAAACTTTAGACTAAAAAATTCTCATACAAAATCCACCAATTACATTGCCACCAAAATAAAATACAACCGTAACCCTAAAACTGCCTCTGGCCTTCCACTGCTACCCCTGAACCTCTGGACCTGTAGGAGAGTCTACTCGTGGAAAAGAGTGGCTCCCAATGAAAAATTAAACGATTAGCCAAATTAATAGCTAGTGACATCCTAATAATCTTTAATAATATGAGATAACATATTGAATTAAATTACATTGGCAGTCTAGGTATTAATGAAGTTTAAAGAAAATTAGCCTAAGCCTACCAATAGTCTATGTTCGCATGCAATTCCTACTATCACTAGGTTATCTACCACATAGTCCATTCGATATTATATCGTGCTTAATTATGAATCAAATAAGATTACAATATAAGTCATCTATCATAGAGTAAACCCCGGATATTTTGTTTATCTATTTCCCGATCGGGCTTTACTATAGGGCCTTTCATTTCGATGTAGAGGGCCAACTCTCTTGCCGTGCATGCACAATTCACCCAAAATAATCAAAAGATATTTTTCCGTCTTTCACGGTGGAGCTCTACCGCCCCACCTGCGTTACTTTAGGGGCTCCAACTACGCCGGGACAGATTTGCTAGGCCAATCCCTACTAGAGGGTTACTCCTATTATCTTTATCACAATCCTTGCCCGTGATCCCCTAGCCTACTGGTCTTCGATTATGCATGCAAGGTGGTTCACGGTCTTTGCGCGCACGGGGTCCAAATCTTTCCATAGGTAGAATATCGCACAATTATAATACTACAATAGCTTCGACGTTTTACCTCAGGATTCACACCGCGCTCACAACTCATGTATCACAATATGCAAAATAAATTCCTCTCGCCCGTATTTCTGCATGCCAGGGTCTCCACACTCCACTCGGGAAGGTGGGCCTCGATAAATATTATTTTAATCTTTTAATTATTTATTTTAAGGGAGTGCCTATCTATGGTGTCCATGTAAACAATAGATAAATTATTATTAAATTACTAACTTTTTAAGCATGCGTCGCCGGACTCGCGACTCCGGATGCAAGGAGGGGTCCACCCGACCACATGCGACGATGTCCGGCGGGACCCGCATGCAACGTTATGGACACCTATCATTAGTTGATCTCATTTCCCACTATTAAAGACCATGCAAGGGAAGTAGATGTCACCTGGTTGAGACGCACGAACACCCGTCGCTGCTGCCGATTCGTCTCCGCCTGATCAACACACACAAGGTCTGATAAGTGCACATACCCGTGCTCTAGGTTTGAGGATGAACAGACAGGTCGACTGGTAGTTGGCCGACAGTCGATGATTGCCGGCCCCGGGGTCAACGATAATGCTACGCGTAGGTGACCAGGCTGTGATGATTCGCAGCAAAAAGAAAGGAAGAAAAAACTGCTGCTTTGGTGGTTGGGGCAATCAGCACCGGCTTAACTTTGCCAGCTGCACCGTCGCAGGCAACTATGGCCGCATCAGGGCATGGACCATAAGGGTCTAGAGTTGGTCAGATCCACACGAAAAAGAAGGCAGATGGATAATCTAGGTGGCGAGGTCATCGGGCCGGTCTCAACAGACCAACAGGAACATAGGGGAATGAGGGGGGTGGCTGACCTGATCGGAATAGGGGGGCGTCGGCTGCGACTCTTCCTCCGGCGGCTTCTCCCCGGCACCGGCTACTCCTTTCCAGTCGGCTATCCTTCTCCGGCATCGACTGTCACGAGAAGGCCGCAGAAAGAGAAAGGAAATCAGAGATAGAGGGGGAGATCGGAGAGGAAGAGAGAAGAGAGATCAGAGAGAGGAGAGGGTCGGGGGGTCGGACTAGGGAAGGGGGGAGAGGGTCGGGTGAGGGATTTTTAAAGGGGGAAGGGGGCGACGACTAGCAGGGTAGGGGCGGCGGCCGGCTGGTCGGTAGGAATCCGGGCCGGATTCCATGGCCTCGGGATGAGGGGGGCGGCTAGTGGTCGGCGGGATACGCGGGCTCGGGCGGCGGTCGGATCCAGGCGAAAGAGAAGAGAGAGATTCGAGAGAGATGGGAGGGATCCGAGAGAGAAGAGTGAGAGATTGGGTGAGAGGGAGGATGGATCCGAGAAAGAAATAGGGGAGATCAGGGAGAAAGAAGAGAGAGATAGAGAGGGGATCGGGTTACAGAGGATTGGTTTTTGGGGTTGTGGAGAGAAAGAGAGCGATTGAGCGGCTGAGAGAGAGAGAGAGAGAGAGAGAGAGAGAGAGGGTGGGTCGGGTTTGGGCTGGGTTCGGGTTTGGGTTTTGGTTTTAATTAATTAATTTTTTTTCTTGTTATTTTCATTTTTCTTTTTATATACATATTTTATTTTTGAGTTGTGCACATACATACAGGGTTTGTGTTGTGCATCTCGACCGTCGGATCAAAGTCCAATGCCCAAGGGAATAATCGAAAAAGAAAAAAAAAATGGTCAGGTATGTTAGATCTTCATCCAACGGCCAAGATCAAGAGGGAGATCGGGGTGGAGTCATGGTGTGCCGGCCTAGGGTCTCGGGATTCGAGATCACCCGATCGAACTAGATCGGTGCTTGGGTCATCATATCGGCCCTAGGTCGAACACCTGATTGGGTGTCGTGACATGCGTCACACGACAACGGGTCGCTACAGGGTCACACCATTGTTGGCAAAATTAATACAATTAATAGTTAAATAAGTAAATTGTTCTCACTTGCATGTGTAACACTCGTGTGTATGCGAGTGCGTGCCGACACACACACCCACATGCCAGAGCAATCTTACGGACATCACCATGTCGCCTTACGACTTGGACCCGGAACTTGCTGCCCAGTCCAACACAAGTTCAACCAACTGCAAGCCATATCAAAAATTTGAAATAATAAGGGGTCCACATTAGCAATAATAAAATGACGAAACTAGGTTGCCCTAAGCGAAAACAATTCTGGTGTACCGGGTATTACATCCTACCCATCTTATTAGAATTTTCATCCCGAAAATTTCATTACTAAACTGAGGATACAATCCTACCAACCTACCACGAAAGTAACGAAGGCACATCCACAACTGGTACCATATTCTTTCCAATACTGCCAATGAGAAAGCTAAATCGTTATACCTTTCATTCCAAAAAGAAAAAGTTTGACAATTACGAGACTATTAGCCGAACTTATACAATCGAGTCATATAATTATTAGGATGAGATTAGAACATTAAGTTCTCGTGGAGCTCACACAAGGCACAATGTTCAATCGTGGTCTTAACAACTATAGACTAACAAAAATTTCGTGACTCTGGATTATTTTTCTTCCCTGGATAAGGAGCGCCCCCCTTATTCAAAAATGAGGTAGCAATCTGATTCACGAAACAAGATCACGAGATATTATCAACTAACGATACTAACGCAGAAACATATTTCCTACGATTAAACACATACATATACACCTATAGAATTGAATTGAAGACAACTAGATAACTTGAACTAGCACGTCTAGACTTAAATCCTCTGAGATTTCTCTCCGGAGTAAATACCCCTATTACCTACACCACCATTACTAGCCCATTAACCTACAAAGAAAACACCACTAAGATACGAATTGGACATCCCGATATACACACACATTAACCTAGAAAATGTTGAATCCCGGATAACACAACTAAACCACATACGAATAAGAATAAGAAGAGAACAATGATGAATAAAAAAAAAACTAATGCTCAATGAAAGACCTAACACTAACACTCCCAACTATGTTATTATCGCAAGACTTTGAAATCTCTAAAAGATACACTATGATGCACAATTTAGATATACAAGGAAACTTACTACTCACGTAAAAAATACTGAACTACGAGAACAACTAACCTACTGACCAAATGGAGCCAAAAACTAGGATACCGATACGATTACACATTATACTGACAGTATCTTTCTACAAGATTGGTTGATTGGTCCTAAACCAAAACAATTAGAAACAAAACTAAGTGAATCTTCTAAATAATGACTATTCTTAAGATTCCAACTGATAATGCATTCCTAATTTTCAAAAACGTAAACAAATCCCTTGGCATGTTCACTAACAACACTCTAGTACTCAATTATCTCAATTTCATCTCAACATCACTGCCATATGGCCAATGCACTCTCTCTTGCGAGTCCAATCAAGAACTACATAACCAGCTGCCAAAGTTTTCGAAGAAACAGTGCATACTCTACCGCAAGTTCTAACAGGAACTGCATAACCAACTGCCAAAGTTTTGATTGGTAATAGTGCAAGCTCTGCCAGCTGCCAAAGTTTTTGAAGAAACAGTGCACGCTCTGCCATAAGTTCCAACAGAAACTACGTAACTAGCTGCCAAAGTTCCGATTGGGAACAGTGCAAGCTCTGCCAGTTGCCAAACTTTTCAAAGAAACAGTGCACGCTTTGCCGTGAGTTCCAACAAAAACTGTGTAACCAGCTGTCAAAGTTCCGATTGGGAACAGTGCAAGCTCTGCCAGCTGCCAAAATTTTCTAAGAAACAGTATACGCTTTACCGCGAGTTCCAACAGGAACTGCGTAATCAGCTGTCAAAGTTCCGATTGGGAACAGTGCAAGCTCTGCCAGCTGCCAAAGTTTTCAAAGAAACAGTGCACGCTCTGCCGCAAGTTCCAACAGGAACTGCATAACTAGCTACCAAAGTTCCGATTAGGAACAGTGCAAGCTCTGCCAGCTGCCAAAGTTTTCGAAGAAACAGTGCACGCTCTGCCGCAAGTTCCAACAAGAACTACGTAACTAGCTGCCAAAGTTCCGATTGGGAACAGTGCAAGCTCTGCCAGCTGCCAAAGTTTTCAAACAAATAGTGCACGCTCTGCCGCAAGTTCCAATAGGAACTACGAAACCAATGCATATTTATCCACCAAATTCTCCGAAGAGAAAGTGTGTAGCCTCACAATGTCCCCTACCGGACAGTCATAATCCATCGCCAAAGTTCCCGAGGAACAGTGCGTACCCTGTCGCGAGGGTCTCCATCGAGACATTCCAAAATTTATTAATCATATGAACTCAAACCACTACCTGAGGTTTCCATCTCCTGGTATACTCTTTGAAACCACTACCCCTAAGGGTCATCATCATTACTCATAGGATTCATTTAAACATGACATATAAGCTCTGACAATACACCGAAAAAAACCAATAAAAAGACCAATCCAGTTATTATACCTAGAACTAAATAATGAACGATCTTAAAAATATCGACTAAGCCTCTAATACTAATGGCCGATGGAGAATCAAGGAATCCTAAGATACCGGCTAGGTCTTTAGTGCTAAGGGTCATTGAAGATTAAGGAGTCCTAAAATACCGGCTAGGTTTCTAATGCTAAAGATCAACAGAAAACAATAACACACAAAAAGAGGACCTCACAACTATGCCGATGTACATCCTTCCAAACATATTCAACATACATTCATCTTCCAAAATCAAACAACCATATTACTAACTGAAATTCGATATCTAGTTCTTAGTTAACTCGCCACCAGACCCATAACTAGCGAATTCAAATAAGCATTAGACTCCAAATAAAAACTCCGAGATTGACTCAAACACTATCCTTGGTTAAGATGTTCTAGGCAGTTCCTACCTGAGTCATCGCAACTTGCTCTGAGCCTAAACATTAGGGTCCTGAGATAAATATAATCATGATCAATCTGTATAATAGTTATGTTGACTCCTCAAGTCTCTATCAATCAAATACCCAAGTATGGGCAGTTTCTTAACTACCAATCAATTCCTTCAATCTATCCAATTCTCCAAGTACAATAAACCCTAGACTCTCGCACACTAAGTTACCACTGACTATTCTAAGAAATACTACCAAGTCAATCTCTCGACTATCTCTAGAATCACCCTAGCACTAGTACAGCCTAAACCTTCTGTTAATATAATCACAAGATAACACCCTAATGAAACCCCTAGGAACATATCCCTAAGCTCTGATACCGCTGTCACGCCTCAGAAATCTGAAGACTGATCCCTAGGGTGTGAGGTGAGAAAAACCAAGGGGTTTAGGATTTAGTCAGCTATCTATGCCGATTAGGGTTTCTCACAGGACTGCGACTCTCTCATAAATGAGGAATGAGGAGGGGAAAACAAGAAATGTTTTAAAACTTGATTTTTATGAAAACATTTTTATTTTAAAAGAAGGTAGAGAGATAAAATTTTTGTCGACAGAGAGATAATTATGCTCGACCTTCAACCGGGTTATCCTCTCAGCATGTGTGGCCTGTCGGTGCTACCATCTGCTGACAGGAATCCCTCTAAGAGAGCACGGGACTTGAGCCACTGATGGCGAGCTAGGAGTCTCACCCACTCCCTGACACTCAGTACACTGGTCTAAAGGCCCTATCTATAGGGCTAGTCAATTAGGCCATTTAGATACTTATATTTTCACTGTGAGCTATCCTAGGCTTATGGCCTTGAGGAGAGGCCTACCCAAAATAACTTCAGCTGTATCAATGCTTCTAACAATTAAAACACTAAACTTTAGACTAAATAATTCTCATACAAAATCCACCAATTACATTGCCACGAAAATAAAATACAACCGTAACCCTAAAACTGCCTTTGGCCTCCCACTGCTACTCCTGAACCTCCGGACCTGCAGGAGAGTCTACTCGTGGGAAAGAGTAGCCCCCAATGGAAAATTAGAAGATTAGCCAAATTAATGGCTAGTAACATCCTAATAGTCTTTAATAATATGAGATAACATATTGAATTGAATTACATTAGTAGTCTAGGTATTAATGAAGTTTACAGAAAATTAGCCTAAGCCTACCAATAGTCTATGTTCACATGCAATTCCTATTGTCACTAGGTTATCTACCACATATTCCATTCCATATTCTACCGTGCTTAATTATGAATCAAATAAGATTACAATATAAGTCATTTATCCTAGAGCAAACCCCGAATATTTTGTTCATCCTGCCCCCGGTCAGGCATTACTATAGGGCCTTTTATTTTGATGTAGAGGGCCAACACTCTCGCCGTGCATGCACAATTCACCTAAATAATCAAAAAATATTTTCTCGTCTTTCACGGTAGAGCTCTACCGCCTCACATGCGTTACTTTAGGGGCTCCAACTACCCCGGGACAGAGTTGCTAGGTCAATCCCTACTAGAGGGCTACTCCTATTGGCTTTACCACAACCCTTGCCCATGACCCCCTAGCCTACTGGTCTTCGATTGTGCGTACAGGGTGGGTCACAACCCTTGCGCGCACGGGGTCCAAATCTTACCATAGGTAGAATATCGCATAATTATAATACTACAATAGCTTCAACGTTTTACCCCGGGATTCGCACCGTGCTCACAACCCATGTATCACAATAAGCAAAATAAATTTCTTTCGCCCGTATTTTCGTATGCCAGGGTCTCCACACTCCACTCAGGAGGGTGGGCCCCAATAAATATTATTTTAATCCTTTAATTATTTATTTTAAGGGAGTGCATATCTATGGTGTCCATCCAAACAATAGATAAATTATTATTAAATTACTAACTTTTTAAGCATGCGTCATTGGACTCGCGACTCAGCATGCAAGGAGGGGTCTACCCGACCACATGCGACGATGTCCGGCGGGACCCGCATGCAATGTTATGGACACCTACCATTAGTTGATCTCATTTTCCACTATTAAAGACCATGTAAGGGAAATAGATGTCACCTGGTTGAGACGCACGAACTCCCGTCACTGTTGCCGATTCATCTCTGCCTGATCAACACACACAAGGTCTGATAAGTGCACATACCCATATTACTAGTCTATTATTTAGAGTAAGGGTAACTTCTACGGGGTTCAGATCATGGTCAGGATTTGATTCGTCATCTGCCCTAGACACCCTCAGACTAGGTGAGCATTTGGTTGGTTTAGTGTTGTGAAAAACTAACAAGCCTTACCGAGCCCATGCTCGGGTTGGCAACAAGCTTTACCGAGCCTCACCCTATGGACTCTCGGGATTGCATACAACAGTAGGAACCGCTATCGTGGGGTTATGGTCGTGCAACTGACACAACCCGTTTAGCGGCACAATGAAAACTTATGCGAGAGTACGATGTCACTACTAAATTAATACAAGGCTCAAACGATCGGGCGAACTGGAAAACTAAAATCAATTATTTTACCCTCGTTTTCCTCCAGATCTGACCGGAGAAAGAAAAAAGAAATCCTCGGCGATCAAGAGCCGTGTCAGCCGATTCCTGTGAAATGGCCTCCTATTTCCCATCGAGCCTTTGGCAACGTCGTCGCCCCAAATGGGGGAGGTGCTGCTAGGTTTGAGGATGAACAGACGGGTCGACTGGTAGTTGGCCGACAGTCGATGATTGCCGGCCCCAGGGTCAATGATAATGCTACGTGTAGGTGACGAGGCTGCGATGAATCGCAGCAAAAAGAAAGGAAAAAAAAACTGTTGCCTTGGTGGTTGGGGCAGTCAGCACCGGCTTGACTTTGCCGGCTGCACCGTCGCCGGCAACTATGGCCGCATCAGGGCATGGACCATAAGGGTCTAAAGTTGGTCAGATCCACACGGAAAAGAAGGCAGATTGATAATCTAGGTGGCGAGGTCATCGGGCCGGTCTCAACGAAACAACAGGAACATAGGGGAATGAGGGGGGTGGCTAACCTGATCGGAATGAGGGGGGGGGGGAGGGGCGTCGGCTGCGGCTCTTCCTCCGGCGGCTTCTCCCTGGCACCGGCTACTCCTTTCCGGTCGGCTATCCTTCTCCCGCACCGACTGTCACGCGCAGGCCACAGAAAGAGAGAGAGGAAATCAGAGATAGAGGGGGAGATCGGAGAGGAAGAGAGAAGAGAGATCAAAGAGAGGAGAGGGTTGAGGGGTCAGACTGGGGAAGGGGGGAGAGGGTCGGGTGAGGGATTTTTAAAGGGGGAAGGGGGCGGCGGCTAGCAGGGTAGGGGCGGCGGCTGGCTGCTCGGCAGGAATCCGAGCCGGATTCCACGGCCTACGGATGAGGGGGGCGGCTAGTGGTCGGCGGGATTCGCGGGCTCGGGCGGCGGTTAGATCCAGGTGAGAGAGAAGCGAGAGATCCGAGAGAGATGGGAGGGATCCGAGAGAGAAGAGTGAGAGATCGGGTGAGAGGGAGGATGGATCCGAGAGAGAAATGGGGGAGATCCGGGAGAAAGAAGAGAGAGATAGAGAGGGGATCGGGTTACAGGGGATCGGTTTTGGGGGTTGAGGAGAGAGAGCGATTGAGCGGCTGAGAGAGGGAGAGAAAGAGAGAGAGAGAGGGGGGGTTGGGTCGGGTTTGGGCTTGGGCTGGGTTCGGGTTTGGGTTTGGGTTTTAATTAATTATTTTTTTTTCTTGTTATTATCATTTTTCTTTTTATATACATATTTTATTTTTGAGTTGTGCACATGCAGGGTTTGTGTTGTGCATCTCGACCGTCGGATCAAAGTCCGATGCCCAAGGGAATAATTGAAAAAGAAAAAAAAATTGTCTGGTATGTTAGATCTTCATCCAACGGCCAAGTTCAAGAGGGAGATCGGGGTGGAGTCATGATGTGCTGGTCTAGGGTCTCGGGATTCGAGATCACCCGATTGAACCAGATTGGTGCTTGGGTCATCATATCGGCCCTAGGTCGAACACCTGATTGGGTGTCGTGACATGCGTCACACGACGGCGGATCGCTACAGGGTCACACCATGGTCGGCAAAATTAATACAATTAATAGTTAAATAAGTAAATTATTCTCACTTGCATACGTAACACTCGTGCATATGCGAGCGCGTGCCGACACACACACCCACATGCCAGAGCAATCTTACGGACATCACTATGTCGACTTACGACTTGGACCCGGAACTCACTGCCCAGTCCAACACAAGTTCAACCAACCGCAAGCCATATCATAAATTTGAAATAATAAGGGGTCCACATTAGCAATAATAAAATGACGAAACTAGGTTTCCCTAAGCGAAAACAATTCTGGTGTACCAGGTATTACAGCCCTAAACGTAGGTTCGACTGAAACGACGTTTCGCCTAAGTCAACCGATACACTGGCACTATGATGAGTTCTCCGAATCACTAGTGTTTCACATGCTCCAGAGTCCCGTAAGAACTCATGCTCCCATGCCACGCCACATGGTTAGTCCAGTTCGGGTTGCGACATGACCGGCTAACCTGTAACTCTTCTCCTATTAGCACGTAGAAGTCGATGACACGACTCTTCAACAATCTTCTTTCTTGATCTCTCTGAATTTTTAAGCAGTCATCCTTGGCAGAGAAATTAGAGGTAGTAGAGAAGGCCGCCTCTTTGATGAGGTTATGACTGGCGGAGGAGAGCGTTTGAGCACCATCTCACCATGGGAGGCTCTTCTTTGCGGTAGTGTGCAATGGCCAGAGAGAGAGAGAGAGGGTACGATAAATTTTTTTTTTGCAAAGGAGTCTGTGACTCGGAATTTTATGCATTGTTGGCTAGCATCAAAGTTTAAAGCTTAAAGAACAAAAACATGAAGATTTGAGCTTATCTCCAGAGGAGTAGTTAAAGACGGAGAGCTTAGCCAAGGCAGGTGCTACTCCATTTGACATCCATATATCCACATGTCGAGTTTGGGAAATCAAAGTTTTGCAATCTTGAATGATGACCCAAGAATGCCAAGGTGGTTTCGGCCACGGAGGTTGAAGAAGAGTCGTGTTCACTTGGGCATTTCCCTCCACAATGCATATGAGGTTAGGGACGTTTGAACTGAACAAAAGCCCAAAAATATGAAAGTATAAACTTCAGCAGATAGAGGTTCTCAACTGCAAACTACTTGCGATTTGGGAGGTTACCATAATAAGTATTATATAAACCCTTTTCAAATTCTCTTCAATTAAAAATGTCGTTTCAAATCCCATTCCACATATCCGTTCAAAACCATTTCATATCCTGAATCATAAAACAATCCGCCTCTTTTATAGCGTTTTGCACTGTTTCTTTCAATCAAAGTATCAAACAGGTGGCCTCGCATAACTGACGTCATTTTTAAGGCATGTAGACAATTTTGAATGGGGTATGAAACATTTTTTTTTTTTTGATCTATATGAAACGGATTTTATGCTTGAAGGGATGGATTTTGAAACGGTTTTTTTCTTGAAGGGATTTTGAAACATTCTTAATGGTATATTTTTATGGCTTTCCTCCACCTCCTCCTCCTCCTCCTCCTCTCTCTCTCTCTCTACATTGCCATTAATGCTAGGTGTTAATGAGAGAGAGTGAATAAGGCAGGGTAGGGAATGAGTACCCGCAGATTTTATGGGAGGTTTTATGGCATGATTTTAATGAAATTACGAGAGAGCTATGTTCACACAAGAAAAAGAGTATCAATGCTCTTCAAAGGAGGTCCACGTGTCGCAACACAGGAGAGAGGGCTCTGTTTTAGTATTACACTATTAGTAAGAAACTAGGGCAATGCCGGGATGAACTTGATGCACACCACTTGGTATAGGCGACATCACACTCATCCAAAGAAGTGTGCAATCCGGAGTGAGGATGATTCACTCCTCGGGTTGTGATTTCACTTGTTAGAGAGAGATCGATAGTTCTAATGATCTTACTATTTTAGTATCTATATAACATGGCACGACGGTCTACATGCTGACTACACAAAACACAAGCTGACTAGATAAAACGAACAAGTTGACTAGACAAAAACACTACGACGCCCTCTCTTCCCACGATCTCTCTCTTTGTTGCTCTCTCTCTTCCCCCGGTCTCTCTCTGTCTCTCTCTTCCCCCGATCTCTCTCTTGATCTCTCTCTGTCTCTCTCTCTCTCTCTTCCCCCACGAACTCTCTCTCTTACTTCCCTTGATCACTCTCTCTCTCTCTCCATCTTTCTCTTTCTTCCCCCGATCTCTCGCTCTCTTTCTTTTCTCTCTCTCTTCCCTTGATCTCTCTCTCTCTCTCTCTCTCTCTCTCTCTCTCTCTCTCTCTCTCTTCGTCTCTCTCTCTCTTCTCCACGACCTTTCTCTCTCTCTTCCCCCGATCTCTCTCTCTCTCTTTGACGCCCTCTCTTCCCCCAATCTCTCTCTCTCTCCGTCTCTCTTTCTTCCCCCGATCTCTCTCCGTCTTCTTCCAATATATATTTCTCTCTCCCCGTCTCTCTCTCTCTCTCTCTCTCTCTCTCTCTCTCTCTCTCTCTCTCTCTCTCTCTCTCTCTCTCTCTCTCTCTCTCTCTCTCTCTCTCTCTCTCTCTCTCTCAGGGGGTGGGGGGTTGGTCGCGCTGAAGAAGCTCGTTTCATGCCAATTTGCACGGGCATGCACTAGTTATACTATTCGATTAGATACTATTAGATGGGGTTTTATGTTTTTTAAATTGGTTTTGGACCCTTCTTTTTATATTGGGCCTTAGACTATTTAGACAGTTTTGGGCCTTGGATACATACCTTCTTTTCTTATGTGGCCTTGGGCTATTTAAATAGTTTTGGGCCATGGATACCTTAGATGACTGCATTAATAGCCTTATGGGATCAAGCCAGACATGGTATAGCTAAAGACGCACACATGAGTCAAATTGCAACTATTTTGATGGACAAATGGATAATCCAAATCCACCTATAGTTCACAGTCCGTTATCTTCATGCAACCTCAAGGTGATCAAAAGGCTCAAAAGGTCTATTTATGCAAGCCCTGGTTGGGACACTCTCCCTATAAATAGCGAGCCCCTTCCCTCTATACTCACAACCCATCCATCCAATACACACCCTACGATTCCTAGAAGACCAACTGAACAATGGCTCTCCGCTTCATCTTCCTCGCTCTACTACTCTTGGCCTCACTCTCCCCCCAAGCGTCGGCGGATTCCGGCACCGCCGGCCTCATCAACCCTCCATACACCCGTAAGCGTTCCACAATCTCATCGACATCAAAAGTAATTAACCAAGTTCATCCCAGAAGAGTGATAACCGTATTGCTAACTACGATCATATATCTTTTCTTTTCTTTCCTTCTCTTTCTTTAATTTTCGTGGATGCAGCTTCTAAGTGCTATGAAAACACGGATATGGGCACGCTGGTTGCATCGGTGAGCGATGACATCTGGTCAGGCGGCAGCGCGTGCGGAGCGGTGTACCAAGTCCAGTGCACGGGTGGAACGAACGAAGGCCCGCAGCCGTGCAACGGCAGCGGTGGTACGGTGCAAGTTATGGTCACGGATCACTGCGTGAGCTGCACTGCGACCATGATGTTGTCTAAAGAAGCATTCACAAGCATCGCAAATCCGTCTTCAGGGATAGTTGCCATCTCATACCAAACGTACGTATCGTACATACGGAAATATTTTTTTTTTTAATTCTTGAGAATTTGATAAATATGAGTTGATGTATAGTTTCTATATAGTTGTAGTTGGTTGTTGATAGCATAACATAACATGGATTTCTTCTATTTTTGGCAGAGTGTGAGGGTGCTTAGCTTGCGGGTGGGAATAAGCGATCGATGACCGCCTTTATCCCTTCATAGGCAGTGATATGGATAAGGCAAACCACATAGGTCATGGTCTTTGTAGTTTTAATTTTCATCTTTGCTTTTGTATTGGTGCATGGAGTTAATGGAATAAAAAACAAAATTGTTGGGAGTATTAATTAATACGATTAAGTATTTCTGAAAAAGGATACAAGTGTCCAAGCTTCTTGTCCTGTGAAAGTGATCATAAAATAGAACAAACAACTACCATTTTTTGGGGGGTTATTTTGAGTTTGCCCCTCAAATTTTTGCCTTGAATTAGGCTTTACCCCTCACTTTTCATTAATTAGATTTTACCCTCCAAAACTAATTGTTCCGCCAGCTCACCATCTAAGCAAAATTTGAGGGTGAGATGATGGGAAAGAAATAAAGTTTTGGGGAATGAGCTGACGCAAATGTTAGTTTTGGGAGGTAAAGTCTAATTCGAGACAAAAGAGATCAGTTTAAGGGGAAGGACAGCAACAAGATGGTGTTACACCAGGTCCCTCTGAACTATTAAACCCCTCTGCCCCCCTCCCCTGCTGTCGTCGTCGGACCTAATCGACCCCCCCCCCCCCCGGTCGGCCGGACCTAATCTACAGACCATGGGATGAACCCTAGACCTAACCGAATCCCCGCCGCTCGCGAGGTCGTCGAGGTCGAGGTCGCCGGGGTTGAGGCCACAACTGCCCGAGCCGATCGCGCCCGCTGCCCCTGCCGCTACAGCCGGAGCCGGTCGCGCCCGCCGCCCCAGCCGCTGCTCAGGAGAGAGGGAAGAAGAAAGGAGAGGGTTAGTTTCAGGGCAGGGACCTTAGGCTAAACTGACCTCTTGTATATCATTAGGCTAAACCGATCTCTTTGTCAGGGACCTTACACATATTAGTCCTTTATTTTATGGACCAACCAGGAGGTCTAAGGACAAGACGCTAGAGCATGTGCTCGAAAAGATCTGGAGATCGAAACGAGAATGACAGTATAAGTGCCATTTTTATTAAATTTCATAATACCGTGAGCATGTCATCAACGGCCAGCTAACATCGGTCTTGAGGCATAAGCCGGACATGTTTGGACTCGATCAGTGGGATGTAGAACTTGCTACACTATTGGTTGGGTCCGATTTTTTTAGAACTGAAGTTGGAGTGCTTCGAAACAAATTCTATTATGCTGTGTTATTTTTCTGGGAATGGATTTCACAAGGAAAGGGGCCAGTTCCCATGTACTTCAGGGATTGTCTGCTTGCTTGTTCTCTGGGAAATGAGAGAGAGAGAGAGAGAGAGAGAGAGAGAGAGAGAGAGAGAGAGAGAGAGAGAAGGACTGAGTCTTCCAATTAGGCCAATGGGGGCCTATATACAGGCAATGTACAAGAGGATGAGGGAGGTATCCTTCCCGAGGTCTTGTGGGGTTATCGGACCATACCTCGTCAATCGACTGTATTCTCACCCTTCCGTTTGACTTAAGGATCAAAGGCGATTCTGCCATCCGAAGCTGTCTGTCCAACTCTTAGGACCCTTGCAATCGAGTGAGGAATCAACGAGGAGCTTCGCGTCAATAACCTTGACCACGTAGATGAGTTCCATGATTAAGTAGCTCTGCACATCGCCAACTACCAACAGAAGATCAAGTCAGTCTACGATCGCAAGGTCAGCGACTCAACATAAGACGGTTCAACAACAGCGATCTGGTCCTCAGAACGGTTTTTCCAAATACAAAGGAGCATGGCAGTAGCAAATTCGCCCCGAACTGTGAAGGGCCATACATCATCGAGTCAGCAGACATGAAAGGTTCATATCAACTCATCTTGCCATAAGGGCAACGACTTCCGAGAGCGTGGAATGCGTCACATCTCAAAAGGTTCTACTAGTAGATGTTACCACCTTCGAGTTATCAATAAAACAGCTGACACTTCAAATTCTATCAAAGCCTAGTGAATTCCATTTCAACTTCCACTCAATTCCACAATTAGTCTGGTTCGGATTGTAACACGACTAGCTAACCTGCAACGATCCAAAGCTACATATCCTAGACGTAGATTCGACTGAAACGACTTTTCGCTTAAGTCAACCGATAGAAGGGTAATGTGCTGAGTACTCCGAATCACTGGTGTTGCACGTGCTCCCGAGTCCCGTAAGAACTCATGCTTCCGTGCCTCGCCATAGTTAGTCTGGTTAGGGTTGCAACACGACTGCCTAACCTGCAATGGTACAAAACTACAAGCCCTTGTCACGCTCCAGAAATCTGAAGACCGATCCATGGGGTGTGACGTGAGAAAAACTAAGGGGTTTAGGGTTTAGTCAGCTATCTATGCCGATTAGGGTTTCTCACAGGACTGCGGCTCTCTCATAAATAAGGAAGGAGGGGAAAACAAGAAATGTTTTAAAACTTGATTTTTATAAAAATATTTTTATTTTAAAGGAAGGTAGAGAAATAAAATTTTTGTCGACAAAGAGATGATCACGCTCGACCTTCAACCGGGTTATCCTCTCAGCATGTGTGGCCTGTCGGTGCTACCATCTGCTGACAGGAATCCCTCTAAGGGAGCACGGGACTCGAGCCACTGATGGCGAGCTAGGAGTCTCACCCACTCCCTGACACTCAGTACACTGGTCTAGAGGTCCTATCTACAGGGCAAGTCAATTAGGTCATTTAGATACTTATATTTTCACTGTGAGCTATCCTAGGCTTGTGGCCTTGAGGAGAGGCCTACCCAAAATAACTTCAGTTGTATAAATGCTTCTAACAATTAAAACACTAAACTTTAGACTAAAAAATTCTCATACAAAATCCACCAATTACATTGCCACCAAAATAAAATACAACCGTAACCCTAAAACTGCCTCTGGCCTTCCACTGCTACCCCTGAACCTCTGGACCTGTAGGAGAGTCTACTCGTGGAAAAGAGTGGCTCCCAATGAAAAATTAAACGATTAGCCAAATTAATAGCTAGTGACATCCTAATAATCTTTAATAATATGAGATAACATATTGAATTAAATTACATTGGCAGTCTAGGTATTAATGAAGTTTAAAGAAAATTAGCCTAAGCCTACCAATAGTCTATGTTCGCATGCAATTCCTACTATCACTAGGTTATCTACCACATAGTCCATTCGATATTATATCGTGCTTAATTATGAATCAAATAAGATTACAATATAAGTCATCTATCATAGAGTAAACCCCGGATATTTTGTTTATCTATTTCCCGATCGGGCTTTACTATAGGGCCTTTCATTTCGATGTAGAGGGCCAACTCTCTTGCCGTGCATGCACAATTCACCCAAAATAATCAAAAGATATTTTTCCGTCTTTCACGGTGGAGCTCTACCGCCCCACCTGCGTTACTTTAGGGGCTCCAACTACGCCGGGACAGATTTGCTAGGCCAATCCCTACTAGAGGGTTACTCCTATTATCTTTATCACAATCCTTGCCCGTGATCCCCTAGCCTACTGGTCTTCGATTATGCATGCAAGGTGGTTCACGGTCTTTGCGCGCACGGGGTCCAAATCTTTCCATAGGTAGAATATCGCACAATTATAATACTACAATAGCTTCGACGTTTTACCTCAGGATTCACACCGCGCTCACAACTCATGTATCACAATATGCAAAATAAATTCCTCTCGCCCGTATTTCTGCATGCCAGGGTCTCCACACTCCACTCGGGAGGGTGGGCCTCGATAAATATTATTTTAATCTTTTAATTATTTATTTTAAGGGAGTGCCTATCTATGGTGTCCATGTAAACAATAGATAAATTATTATTAAATTACTAACTTTTTAAGCATGCGTCGCCGGACTCGCGACTCCGGATGCAAGGAGGGGTCCACCCGACCACATGCGACGATGTCCGGCGGGACCCGCATGCAACGTTATGGACACCTATCATTAGTTGATCTCATTTCCCACTATTAAAGACCATGCAAGGGAAGTAGATGTCACCTGGTTGAGACGCACGAACACCCGTCGCTGCTGCCGATTCGTCTCCGCCTGATCAACACACACAAGGTCTGATAAGTGCACATACCCGTGCTCTAGGTTTGAGGATGAACAGACAGGTCGACTGGTAGTTGGCCGACAGTCGATGATTGCCGGCCCCGGGGTCAACGATAATGCTACGCGTAGGTGACCAGGCTGTGATGATTCGCAGCAAAAAGAAAGGAAGAAAAAACTGCTGCTTTGGTGGTTGGGGCAATCAGCACCGGCTTAACTTTGCCAGCTGCACCGTCGCAGGCAACTATGGCCGCATCAGGGCATGGACCATAAGGGTCTAGAGTTGGTCAGATCCACACGAAAAAGAAGGCAGATGGATAATCTAGGTGGCGAGGTCATCGGGCCGGTCTCAACAGACCAACAGGAACATAGGGGAATGAGGGGGGTGGCTGACCTGATCGGAATAGGGGGGCGTCGGCTGCGACTCTTCCTCCGGCGGCTTCTCCCCGGCACCGGCTACTCCTTTCCAGTCGGCTATCCTTCTCCGGCATCGACTGTCACGAGAAGGCCGCAGAAAGAGAAAGGAAATCAGAGATAGAGGGGGAGATCGGAGAGGAAGAGAGAAGAGAGATCAGAGAGAGGAGAGGGTCGGGGGGTCGGACTAGGGAAGGGGGGAGAGGGTCGGGTGAGGGATTTTTAAAGGGGGAAGGGGGCGACGACTAGCAGGGTAGGGGCGGCGGCCGGCTGGTCGGTAGGAATCCGGGCCGGATTCCATGGCCTCGGGATGAGGGGGGCGGCTAGTGGTCGGCGGGATACGCGGGCTCGGGCGGCGGTCGGATCCAGGCGAAAGAGAAGAGAGAGATTCGAGAGAGATGGGAGGGATCCGAGAGAGAAGAGTGAGAGATTGGGTGAGAGGGAGGATGGATCCGAGAAAGAAATAGGGGAGATCAGGGAGAAAGAAGAGAGAGATAGAGAGGGGATCGGGTTACAGAGGATTGGTTTTTGGGGTTGTGGAGAGAAAGAGAGCGATTGAGCGGCTGAGAGAGAGAGAGAGAGAGAGAGAGAGAGAGAGGGTGGGTCGGGTTTGGGCTGGGTTCGGGTTTGGGTTTTGGTTTTAATTAATTAATTTTTTTTCTTGTTATTTTCATTTTTCTTTTTATATACATATTTTATTTTTGAGTTGTGCACATACATACAGGGTTTGTGTTGTGCATCTCGACCGTCGGATCAAAGTCCAATGCCCAAGGGAATAATCGAAAAAGAAAAAAAAAATGGTCAGGTATGTTAGATCTTCATCCAACGGCCAAGATCAAGAGGGAGATCGGGGTGGAGTCATGGTGTGCCGGCCTAGGGTCTCGGGATTCGAGATCACCCGATCGAACTAGATCGGTGCTTGGGTCATCATATCGGCCCTAGGTCGAACACCTGATTGGGTGTCGTGACATGCGTCACACGACAACGGGTCGCTACAGGGTCACACCATTGTTGGCAAAATTAATACAATTAATAGTTAAATAAGTAAATTGTTCTCACTTGCATGTGTAACACTCGTGTGTATGCGAGTGCGTGCCGACACACACACCCACATGCCAGAGCAATCTTACGGACATCACCATGTCGCCTTACGACTTGGACCCGGAACTTGCTGCCCAGTCCAACACAAGTTCAACCAACTGCAAGCCATATCAAAAATTTGAAATAATAAGGGGTCCACATTAGCAATAATAAAATGACGAAACTAGGTTGCCCTAAGCGAAAACAATTCTGGTGTACCGGGTATTACATCCTACCCATCTTATTAGAATTTTCATCCCGAAAATTTCATTACTAAACTGAGGATACAATCCTACCAACCTACCACGAAAGTAACGAAGGCACATCCACAACTGGTACCATATTCTTTCCAATACTGCCAATGAGAAAGCTAAATCGTTATACCTTTCATTCCAAAAAGAAAAAGTTTGACAATTACGAGACTATTAGCCGAACTTATACAATCGAGTCATATAATTATTAGGATGAGATTAGAACATTAAGTTCTCGTGGAGCTCACACAAGGCACAATGTTCAATCGTGGTCTTAACAACTATAGACTAACAAAAATTTCGTGACTCTGGATTATTTTTCTTCCCTGGATAAGGAGCGCCCCCCTTATTCAAAAATGAGGTAGCAATCTGATTCACGAAACAAGATCACGAGATATTATCAACTAACGATACTAACGCAGAAACATATTTCCTACGATTAAACACATACATATACACCTATAGAATTGAATTGAAGACAACTAGATAACTTGAACTAGCACGTCTAGACTTAAATCCTCTGAGATTTCTCTCCGGAGTAAATACCCCTATTACCTACACCACCATTACTAGCCCATTAACCTACAAAGAAAACACCACTAAGATACGAATTGGACATCCCGATATACACACACATTAACCTAGAAAATGTTGAATCCCGGATAACACAACTAAACCACATACGAATAAGAATAAGAAGAGAACAATGATGAATAAAAAAAAAACTAATGCTCAATGAAAGACCTAACACTAACACTCCCAACTATGTTATTATCGCAAGACTTTGAAATCTCTAAAAGATACACTATGATGCACAATTTAGATATACAAGGAAACTTACTACTCACGTAAAAAATACTGAACTACGAGAACAACTAACCTACTGACCAAATGGAGCCAAAAACTAGGATACCGATACGATTACACATTATACTGACAGTATCTTTCTACAAGATTGGTTGATTGGTCCTAAACCAAAACAATTAGAAACAAAACTAAGTGAATCTTCTAAATAATGACTATTCTTAAGATTCCAACTGATAATGCATTCCTAATTTTCAAAAACGTAAACAAATCCCTTGGCATGTTCACTAACAACACTCTAGTACTCAATTATCTCAATTTCATCTCAACATCACTGCCATATGGCCAATGCACTCTCTCTTGCGAGTCCAATCAAGAACTACATAACCAGCTGCCAAAGTTTTCGAAGAAACAGTGCATACTCTACCGCAAGTTCTAACAGGAACTGCATAACCAACTGCCAAAGTTTTGATTGGTAATAGTGCAAGCTCTGCCAGCTGCCAAAGTTTTTGAAGAAACAGTGCACGCTCTGCCATAAGTTCCAACAGAAACTACGTAACTAGCTGCCAAAGTTCCGATTGGGAACAGTGCAAGCTCTGCCAGTTGCCAAACTTTTCAAAGAAACAGTGCACGCTTTGCCGTGAGTTCCAACAAAAACTGTGTAACCAGCTGTCAAAGTTCCGATTGGGAACAGTGCAAGCTCTGCCAGCTGCCAAAATTTTCTAAGAAACAGTATACGCTTTACCGCGAGTTCCAACAGGAACTGCGTAATCAGCTGTCAAAGTTCCGATTGGGAACAGTGCAAGCTCTGCCAGCTGCCAAAGTTTTCAAAGAAACAGTGCACGCTCTGCCGCAAGTTCCAACAGGAACTGCATAACTAGCTACCAAAGTTCCGATTAGGAACAGTGCAAGCTCTGCCAGCTGCCAAAGTTTTCGAAGAAACAGTGCACGCTCTGCCGCAAGTTCCAACAAGAACTACGTAACTAGCTGCCAAAGTTCCGATTGGGAACAGTGCAAGCTCTGCCAGCTGCCAAAGTTTTCAAACAAATAGTGCACGCTCTGCCGCAAGTTCCAATAGGAACTACGAAACCAATGCATATTTATCCACCAAATTCTCCGAAGAGAAAGTGTGTAGCCTCACAATGTCCCCTACCGGACAGTCATAATCCATCGCCAAAGTTCCCGAGGAACAGTGCGTACCCTGTCGCGAGGGTCTCCATCGAGACATTCCAAAATTTATTAATCATATGAACTCAAACCACTACCTGAGGTTTCCATCTCCTGGTATACTCTTTGAAACCACTACCCCTAAGGGTCATCATCATTACTCATAGGATTCATTTAAACATGACATATAAGCTCTGACAATACACCGAAAAAAACCAATAAAAAGACCAATCCAGTTATTATACCTAGAACTAAATAATGAACGATCTTAAAAATATCGACTAAGCCTCTAATACTAATGGCCGATGGAGAATCAAGGAATCCTAAGATACCGGCTAGGTCTTTAGTGCTAAGGGTCATTGAAGATTAAGGAGTCCTAAAATACCGGCTAGGTTTCTAATGCTAAAGATCAACAGAAAACAATAACACACAAAAAGAGGACCTCACAACTATGCCGATGTACATCCTTCCAAACATATTCAACATACATTCATCTTCCAAAATCAAACAACCATATTACTAACTGAAATTCGATATCTAGTTCTTAGTTAACTCGCCACCAGACCCATAACTAGCGAATTCAAATAAGCATTAGACTCCAAATAAAAACTCCGAGATTGACTCAAACACTATCCTTGGTTAAGATGTTCTAGGCAGTTCCTACCTGAGTCATCGCAACTTGCTCTGAGCCTAAACATTAGGGTCCTGAGATAAATATAATCATGATCAATCTGTATAATAGTTATGTTGACTCCTCAAGTCTCTATCAATCAAATACCCAAGTATGGGCAGTTTCTTAACTACCAATCAATTCCTTCAATCTATCCAATTCTCCAAGTACAATAAACCCTAGACTCTCGCACACTAAGTTACCACTGACTATTCTAAGAAATACTACCAAGTCAATCTCTCGACTATCTCTAGAATCACCCTAGCACTAGTACAGCCTAAACCTTCTGTTAATATAATCACAAGATAACACCCTAATGAAACCCCTAGGAACATATCCCTAAGCTCTGATACCGCTGTCACGCCTCAGAAATCTGAAGACTGATCCCTAGGGTGTGAGGTGAGAAAAACCAAGGGGTTTAGGATTTAGTCAGCTATCTATGCCGATTAGGGTTTCTCACAGGACTGCGACTCTCTCATAAATGAGGAATGAGGAGGGGAAAACAAAAAATGTTTTAAAACTTGATTTTTATGAAAACATTTTTATTTTAAAAGAAGGTAGAGAGATAAAATTTTTGTCGACAGAGAGATAATTATGCTCGACCTTCAACCGGGTTATCCTCTCAGCATGTGTGGCCTGTCGGTGCTACCATCTGCTGACAGGAATCCCTCTAAGAGAGCACGGGACTTGAGCCACTGATGGCGAGCTAGGAGTCTCACCCACTCCCTGACACTCAGTACACTGGTCTAAAGGCCCTATCTATAGGGCTAGTCAATTAGGCCATTTAGATACTTATATTTTCACTGTGAGCTATCCTAGGCTTATGGCCTTGAGGAGAGGCCTACCCAAAATAACTTCAGCTGTATCAATGCTTCTAACAATTAAAACACTAAACTTTAGACTAAATAATTCTCATACAAAATCCACCAATTACATTGCCACGAAAATAAAATACAACCGTAACCCTAAAACTGCCTTTGGCCTCCCACTGCTACTCCTGAACCTCCGGACCTGCAGGAGAGTCTACTCGTGGGAAAGAGTAGCCCCCAATGGAAAATTAGAAGATTAGCCAAATTAATGGCTAGTAACATCCTAATAGTCTTTAATAATATGAGATAACATATTGAATTGAATTACATTAGTAGTCTAGGTATTAATGAAGTTTACAGAAAATTAGCCTAAGCCTACCAATAGTCTATGTTCACATGCAATTCCTATTGTCACTAGGTTATCTACCACATATTCCATTCCATATTCTACCGTGCTTAATTATGAATCAAATAAGATTACAATATAAGTCATTTATCCTAGAGCAAACCCCGAATATTTTGTTCATCCTGCCCCCGGTCAGGCATTACTATAGGGCCTTTTATTTTGATGTAGAGGGCCAACACTCTCGCCGTGCATGCACAATTCACCTAAATAATCAAAAAATATTTTCTCGTCTTTCACGGTAGAGCTCTACCGCCTCACATGCGTTACTTTAGGGGCTCCAACTACCCCGGGACAGAGTTGCTAGGTCAATCCCTACTAGAGGGCTACTCCTATTGGCTTTACCACAACCCTTGCCCATGACCCCCTAGCCTACTGGTCTTCGATTGTGCGTACAGGGTGGGTCACAACCCTTGCGCGCACGGGGTCCAAATCTTACCATAGGTAGAATATCGCATAATTATAATACTACAATAGCTTCAACGTTTTACCCCGGGATTCGCACCGTGCTCACAACCCATGTATCACAATAAGCAAAATAAATTTCTTTCGCCCGTATTTTCGTATGCCAGGGTCTCCACACTCCACTCAGGAGGGTGGGCCCCAATAAATATTATTTTAATCCTTTAATTATTTATTTTAAGGGAGTGCATATCTATGGTGTCCATCCAAACAATAGATAAATTATTATTAAATTACTAACTTTTTAAGCATGCGTCATTGGACTCGCGACTCAGCATGCAAGGAGGGGTCTACCCGACCACATGCGACGATGTCCGGCGGGACCCGCATGCAATGTTATGGACACCTACCATTAGTTGATCTCATTTTCCACTATTAAAGACCATGTAAGGGAAATAGATGTCACCTGGTTGAGACGCACGAACTCCCGTCACTGTTGCCGATTCATCTCTGCCTGATCAACACACACAAGGTCTGATAAGTGCACATACCCATATTACTAGTCTATTATTTAGAGTAAGGGTAACTTCTACGGGGTTCAGATCATGGTCAGGATTTGATTCGTCATCTGCCCTAGACACCCTCAGACTAGGTGAGCATTTGGTTGGTTTAGTGTTGTGAAAAACTAACAAGCCTTACCGAGCCCATGCTCGGGTTGGCAACAAGCTTTACCGAGCCTCACCCTATGGACTCTCGGGATTGCATACAACAGTAGGAACCGCTATCGTGGGGTTATGGTCGTGCAACTGACACAACCCGTTTAGCGGCACAATGAAAACTTATGCGAGAGTACGATGTCACTACTAAATTAATACAAGGCTCAAACGATCGGGCGAACTGGAAAACTAAAATCAATTATTTTACCCTCGTTTTCCTCCAGATCTGACCGGAGAAAGAAAAAAGAAATCCTCGGCGATCAAGAGCCGTGTCAGCCGATTCCTGTGAAATGGCCTCCTATTTCCCATCGAGCCTTTGGCAACGTCGTCGCCCCAAATGGGGGAGGTGCTGCTAGGTTTGAGGATGAACAGACGGGTCGACTGGTAGTTGGCCGACAGTCGATGATTGCCGGCCCCAGGGTCAATGATAATGCTACGTGTAGGTGACGAGGCTGCGATGAATCGCAGCAAAAAGAAAGGAAAAAAAAACTGTTGCCTTGGTGGTTGGGGCAGTCAGCACCGGCTTGACTTTGCCGGCTGCACCGTCGCCGGCAACTATGGCCGCATCAGGGCATGGACCATAAGGGTCTAAAGTTGGTCAGATCCACACGGAAAAGAAGGCAGATTGATAATCTAGGTGGCGAGGTCATCGGGCCGGTCTCAACGAAACAACAGGAACATAGGGGAATGAGGGGGGTGGCTAACCTGATCGGAATGAGGGGGGGGGGGAGGGGCGTCGGCTGCGGCTCTTCCTCCGGCGGCTTCTCCCTGGCACCGGCTACTCCTTTCCGGTCGGCTATCCTTCTCCCGCACCGACTGTCACGCGCAGGCCACAGAAAGAGAGAGAGGAAATCAGAGATAGAGGGGGAGATCGGAGAGGAAGAGAGAAGAGAGATCAAAGAGAGGAGAGGGTTGAGGGGTCAGACTGGGGAAGGGGGGAGAGGGTCGGGTGAGGGATTTTTAAAGGGGGAAGGGGGCGGCGGCTAGCAGGGTAGGGGCGGCGGCTGGCTGCTCGGCAGGAATCCGAGCCGGATTCCACGGCCTACGGATGAGGGGGGCGGCTAGTGGTCGGCGGGATTCGCGGGCTCGGGCGGCGGTTAGATCCAGGTGAGAGAGAAGCGAGAGATCCGAGAGAGATGGGAGGGATCCGAGAGAGAAGAGTGAGAGATCGGGTGAGAGGGAGGATGGATCCGAGAGAGAAATGGGGGAGATCCGGGAGAAAGAAGAGAGAGATAGAGAGGGGATCGGGTTACAGGGGATCGGTTTTGGGGGTTGAGGAGAGAGAGCGATTGAGCGGCTGAGAGAGGGAGAGAAAGAGAGAGAGAGAGGGGGGGTTGGGTCGGGTTTGGGCTTGGGCTGGGTTCGGGTTTGGGTTTGGGTTTTAATTAATTATTTTTTTTTCTTGTTATTATCATTTTTCTTTTTATATACATATTTTATTTTTGAGTTGTGCACATGCAGGGTTTGTGTTGTGCATCTCGACCGTCGGATCAAAGTCCGATGCCCAAGGGAATAATTGAAAAAGAAAAAAAAATTGTCTGGTATGTTAGATCTTCATCCAACGGCCAAGTTCAAGAGGGAGATCGGGGTGGAGTCATGATGTGCTGGTCTAGGGTCTCGGGATTCGAGATCACCCGATTGAACCAGATTGGTGCTTGGGTCATCATATCGGCCCTAGGTCGAACACCTGATTGGGTGTCGTGACATGCGTCACACGACGGCGGATCGCTACAGGGTCACACCATGGTCGGCAAAATTAATACAATTAATAGTTAAATAAGTAAATTGTTCTCACTTGCATACGTAACACTCGTGCGTATGCGAGCGCGTGCCGACACACACACCCACATGCCAGAGCAATCTTACGGACATCACCATGTCGCCTTACGACTTGGACCCGGAACTCACTGCCCAGTCCAACACAAGTTCAACCAACCGCAAGCCATATCATAAATTTGAAATAATAAGGGGTCCACATTAGCAATAATAAAATGACAAAACTAGGTTTCCCTAAGCGAAAACAATTCTGGTGTACCAGGTATTACAGCCCTAAACGTAGGTTCGACTGAAACGACGTTTCGCCTAAGTCAACCGATACACTGGCACTATGATGAGTTCTCCGAATCACTAGTGTTTCACATGCTCCAGAGTCCCATAAAAACTCATGCTCCCATGCCACGCCACATGGTTAGTCCGGTTCGGGTTGCGACATGACCGGCTAACCTGTAACTCTTCTCCTATTAGCACGTAGAAGTCGATGACATGACTCTTCAACAATCTTCTTTCTTGATCTCTCTGAATTTTTAAGCAGTCATCCTTGGCAGAGAAATTAGAGGTAGTAGAGAAGGCCGCCTCTTTGATGAGGTTATGACTGGCGGAGGAGAGCGTTTGAGCACCATCTCACCATGGGAGGCTCTTCTTTGCGGTAGTGTGCAATGGCCAGAGAGAAAGAGAGAGAGAGAGGGTACCATAAATTTTTTTTTTTGCAAAGGAGTCTGTGACTCGGAATTTTATGCACTGTTGGCTAGCATCAAAGCTTAAAGCTTAAAGCTTAAAGAACAAAAACATGAAGATTTGAGCTTATCTCCAGAGGAGTAGTTAAAGACGGAGAGCTTAGCCAAGGCAGGTGCTACTCCATTTGACATCCATATATCCACATGTCGAGTTTGGGAAATCAAAGTTTTGCAATCTTGAATGATGACCCAAGTATGCCAAGGTGGTTTCGGCCACGGAGGTTGAAGAAGAGTCGTGATCACTTGGGCATTTCCCTCCACAATGCATATGAGGTTAGGGAAGTTTGAACTGAACAAAAGCCCAAAAATATGAAAGTATGAACTTCAGCAGATAGAGGTTCTCAACTGCAAACTACTTGCGATTTGGGAGGTTACCATAATAAGTATTATATAAACCCTTTTCAAATTCTCTTCAATTAAAAATGTCGTTTCAAATCCCATTCCACATATCCGTTCAAAACCATTTCATATCCTGAATCATAAAACAATCCGCCTCTTTTATAGCGTTTTGCACTGTTTCTTTCAATCAAAGTATCAAACAGGTGGCCTCGCATAACTGACGTCATTTTTAAGGCATGTAGACAATTTTGAATGGAGTATGAAACATTTTTTTTTTTTTGATCTATATGAAACGGATTTTATGCTTGAAGGGATGGATTTTGAAACGGTTTTTTTCTTGCAGGGATTTTGAAACATTCTTAATGGTATATTTTTATGGCTTTCCTCCTCCTCCTCCTCTCTCTCTCTCTCTCTCTCTACATTGCCATTAATGCTAGGTGTTAATGAGAGAGAGTGAATAAGGCAGGGTAGGGAATGAGTACCCGCAGATTTTATGGGAGGTTTTATGGCATGATTTTAATGAAATTACGAGAGAGCTATGTTCACACAAGAAAAAGAGTATCAATGCTCTTCAAAGGAGGTCCCCGTGTCGCAACACAGGAGAGAGGGCTCTGTTTTAGTATTACACTATTAGTAAGAACCTAGGGCAATGCTGGGATGAACTTGATGCACACCACTTGGTATAGGCGACATCACACTCATCCAAAGAAGTGTGCAATCCGGAGTGAGGATGATTCACTCCTCGGGTTGTGATTTCACTTGTTAGAGAGAGATCGATAGTTCTAATGATCTTACTTTTAGTATCTATATAACATGGCACGACGGTCTACATGCTGACTAGACAAAACACAAGCTGACTAGATAAAACGAACAAGTTGACTAGACAAAAACACTACGACGCCCTCTCTTCCCACGATCTCTCTCTTTGTCGCTCTCTCTCTTCCCTCGGTCTCTCTCTGTCTCTCTCTTCCCCCGATCTCTCTCTTGATCTCTCTCTGTCTCTCTCTCTCTCTTCCCCCACGAACTCTCTCTCTCTTACTTCCCTTGATCACTCTCTCTCTCTCTCCATCTTTCTCTTTCTTCCCCCGATCTCTCTCTCTCTTTCTTTTCTCTCTCTCTTCCCTTGATCTCTCTCTCTCTCTCTCTCTCTCTCTCTCTTTGTCTCTCTCTCTCTTCTCCACGGCCTTTCTCTCTCTCTTCCCCCGATCTCTCTCTCTCTTTGACGCCCTCTCTTCCCCCAATCTCTCTCTCTCCGTCTCTCTTTCTTCCCCCGATCTCTCTCCGTCTTCTTCCAATATATATTTCTCTCTCCCCGTCTCTGTCTTCGTCTCTCTCTCTCTCTCTCTCTCTCTCTCTCTCTCTCTCTCTCTCTCTCTCTCTCTCTCTCTCTCTCTCTCTCTCTCTCTCTCTCTCTCTCTCTCTCTCTCTCTCTCTCTCTCTCTCTCTCTCTCTCTCTCTCTCAGGGGGTGGGGGGTTGGTCACACTGAAGAAGCTCGTTTCGTGCCAATTTGCACGGGCATGCACTAGTTATACTATTAGATTAGATACTATTAGATGGGGTTTTAAGTTGTTTAAATTGGTTATGGACCCTTCTTTTTATATTGGGCCTTAGACTATTTAGACAGTTTTGGGCCTTGGATACATACCTTCTTTTCTTATGTGGCCTTGGGCTATTTAAATAGTTTTGGGCCATGGATACCTTAGATGACTGCATTAATAGCCTTATGGGGTCAAGCCAGACCTGGGGTATAGCTAAAGACGCACACATGAGTCAAATTGCAACTATTTTGATGGACAAATGGATAATCCAAATCCACCTATAGTTCACAGTCCGTTATCTTCATGCAACCTCAAGGTGACCAAAAGGCTCAAAAGGTCTATTTATGCAAGCCCTGGTTGGGACACTCTCCCTATAAATAGCGAGCCCCTTCCCTCTATACTCACAACCCATCCATCCAATACACACCCTACGATTCCTAGAAGACCAACTGAACAATGGCTCTCCGCTTCATCTTCCTCGCTCTACTACTCTTGGCCTCACTCTCCCCCCACGCTTCGGCGGATTCCGGCACCGCCGGCCTCATCAACCCTCCATACACCCGTAAGCGTTCCACAATCTCATCGACATCAAAAGTAATTAACCAAGTTCATCCCAGAAGAGTGATAACCGTATTGCTAACTACGATCATATATCTTTTCTTTTCTTTCCTTCTCTTTCTTTAATTTTCGTGGATGCAGCTTCTGAGTGCTATGAAAACACGGATATGGGCACGCTGGTTGCATCGGTGAGTGACGACATCTGGTCGGGCGGGAGTGCGTGCGGAGCGGTGTACCAAGTCCAGTGCACGGGTGGAACGAACGACGGCCCGCAGCCGTGCAACGACAGTGGTGGTACGGTGCAAGTTATGGTCACGGATCACTGCGTGAGCTGCACT
The DNA here is from genome assembly GCA_947650365.1 of Chamaelirium japonicum. Classification (NCBI taxonomy): domain Eukaryota; kingdom Viridiplantae; phylum Streptophyta; class Magnoliopsida; order Liliales; family Melanthiaceae; genus Chamaelirium; species Chamaelirium japonicum. The sequence goes on from OX393558.1 coordinate 47,604,925, forward strand.
GCGACCATGATGTTGTCTAAAGAAGCATTCACAAGCATCGCAAATCCGTCTTCAGGGATAGTTGCCATCTCATACCAAACGTACGTACCGTACATACGGAAATATTTTTTTTTTAATTCTTGAGAATTTGATAAATATGAGTTGATGTATAGTTTCTATATAGTTGTAGTTGGTTGTTGCTAGCAGAACATAACATGGATTTCTTCTATTTTTGGCAGAGTGTGAGGGAGCTTAGCTTGCGGGTGGGAATAAGCGATCGATGACCGCCTTTATCCCTTCATAGGCAGTGATATGGATAAGGCAAACCACATAGGTCATGGTCTTTGTAGTTTTAATTTTCATCTTTGCTTTTGTATTGGTGCATGGAGTTAATGGAATAAAAAACAAAATTGTTGGGAGTATTAATTAATACAATTAAGTATTTCTGAAAAAGGATACAAGTGTCCAAGCTTCTTGTCATGTGAAAGTGATCATAAAATAGAACAAACAACTACCATTTTTTGGGGGGTTATTTTGAGTTTGCCCCTCAAATTTTTGCCTTGAATTAGGCTTTACCCCGCATATTTTCATCAATTACACTTTACCCCCCAAAACTAATTGTTCCGTCGGCTCACCATCTAGGAGAAAGGGTGAGCTGATAGAAAATAAATAAAGTTTTGGGGGGTGAGCTGATGGAACAGTTAGTTTTGGAAGGTAAAGTCTAATTAATAAAAATATGGGGGGTAAATCTAATTCAAGGTAAAATTCGGGGGGTAAAGTCAAAATAATCCTTTTGTTTTTTGATGGACAAGCCAGGAGGTCCAAGGACACGGCGCTAGGGCATGTGCTCAAAAAGGTCCCGAGATCAAAACGAGAATGGCAGTATAAGTGCCATTTTTATTAAATTTCATAATACCATGAGCATGTCATCAACGGCCAGGGATTATTTGCTTGCTTGTTCTCTGGGAAATGAGCTCCACCGCTTGTGGGGTTACTTTTATTTTAAGGAAACTGGCCTCCTTTGAAGTTTTTAGGTTAGCCATAAAGTGATACACAGAGTTCATGGAGAGAGAGAGAGAGAGGGAGAGAGAGAAGCTAAGGTTTTGGGGAGAAGGATTGAGTCTTCCAATTAGACCAATGGGGGCCTATATATAGGCAAAGTACAAGAGAATGAGGGAGGTATCCTATACAGGGTGTCTACATTGTACAATACTAGTGCATGCCCGTGCCTGTCGGCACTGCAGCGGGTCATCTTCGGCCGCAACATACCCACCGGGCATCGCCACCTCCACCCCCACCGTATTCATTTGGCGGTTGAGGGTCACCGGTTTAACCGTAGTTTTGGCCGATTCCTTTTTGTCTTTGGTCCTTTTTGTGGTAAAAATGTAATTAACGCAAAGTTCCTTTTTGTGGTAAAGTTGTAAATAATGCGAACGGCCTTAGCATGCTATATAGATCACAAACATCCCCCATACAAATCCAAGGTGGGTCATGCACCATGAGTTTGCTAAGTAAAAAACTAGGAATGTGGAGCTGCGTGCGACTTCGTGAAAAAGCCAGCAATCTGCTATCCGAAAGAAATGAAGGTGAAAGAGATGGTCACGGTCTCATACTTTTGGCGATAGTAGTAGAAATCGAGCTCGATGAGCTTCGTCCTCTCATGGAAAACCGGGTTGCTGACAATCTATATAGCACTTCGGTTATCACAGTGAAGAGCTTTAGGCCCAGAGATCTTAACTCATAGATTGTTAAGGAAACGTCATAAGTGAACGATCTCTTTGGTGGTAGAGGCCATGGCTCGAAACTCTGCCTTGGTACTAGAGAGAGACAACAATCTGATTCTTGCTGCGCTAACTGGAGAAAAACATTCTTCACGTCCAGCTAGAGAATAAGCAATGATGAACTGCGCCAACCGCCAAGAGAGTACGGACTGTGGTCATCTGAGCGACGGGCCCGAAGGTCTCCTTGTAGACTTTTCTTGTATTCTTGAGTGAAGCCACAAGCCACCAACCGAGCCTTATGTCATTCAATGGAACCATAAAGTCACCGTTTGACCTTGTAGACCCATCGACAGCTAACATGCCCAACACCCACAGGAAAGGGGATGACGTCCCAAGTCTGAGTCTGCTTAAAAGTCTGGAATTCCTGGCACATGGCCTACCGACACCGAGGGAACTGGATGGGCTCCTGGTACGACCGAGGTTCCAGGACAGAGTGGAGGGGGTGGGGAAATTTGTATGCCATCTTGATTGAGAACCTCACCCCACAATTCTTGATTGAATTGGATGGTTTGTATGTTGTAGAGATAGAGATTAGAGAGTAGAGAGAGATGACACGAGAAGTTGTTGAAGTTCGATCTTACGACCTATGTCTCCGGGCATGAGGTGCCACCTGATTTGCACTATAATATATGCGAAAGAGAGGGTGAGCATTCTCTCAACGAGCCGAGAGAAGTTTTTTACAATGGGGTTGCACGAAGCAACTTGAAGAAAACTAGAAGAGAGAGCTTTGACTCTGGAATCTGCTATTCTTTTGATCAATCCACCCACCTCTTCTTTGTAAGCCATAGGGTCTTTTTATAGTTAAAGTATGCACTAATATGGCAGTGATGACATGACAGTGCTGAGGTGACGCTAGTCCTGGACTTCCTCGTTGGGTCCTTACTTCGGTCTCTACCAGGCTCCAATTAAGGTCCGCTTGGTCTGTGAGCCCTGTGGCTATACTTCTTGAGCTTGGACTCATCATTTGGGCCATTGCATGGGTTTAACAGCCCGGTTACAGTCTAGGACAAATTTTACACCTATAGTTTGTTAGAGCCGGTGTGTCCTTAGCGTGGATTTTCTAGATTAGCATTACTGAATAATAACTCTGGTTAATGAATAACTAAAATGGTATGTGTAAACCACATATAATAAAGACCCTAGGGAACACAGTATGCTACTGAAGTCATGGTGGATCCATGCTTTGGAAACCCAATGGACCAGTCCTATGTAAACTAGACTCAGTTCACGGCTTTAGTGATGCTAGTTGCTTCACTGGGAATAAGTTGTTGGCAGGTAAAGAGATATGGTGAAGTCTCTACGGGGATATTGGATCTCCATTCACTTGACTAAGCATGATGGTCGTGTTGAATAGGAACCAGGATAGTGCACAGATCAGTGAGTCAAACTCTGGTGCATTAATCGTCTTATCACTTTAGGTATTATGTCCTTAACCCTGAGGAGCCATATTCACTAAGCTAACCAGTTGTGTGGTGCTTTGATATGCCAGCGTGTGCGGACCTATCATAGTCCAATACCACAGTACGTTGGGTTACCCGACTGGCGTTGGAGTGTGATATAACTCTTGCAGCTATCCAAAATCTAAAAATGGATGGGTGCATTCAATGAGTCATAATGTCCATACATTAAACCCAAGCCTAGTGGTCATTAGTTAGACTAATGATAGTTCAGTTACTAGGCATAGCACCGGAGTGTGTCGTGTTATGGTTAACAAGTCATCGGATCAATTCAAATGACCGATCAGGTTTGAAGATGCTCTCCACCTCTCGAGTTGAATCATGGCACCAGTATTGGAGGGACCAATGATTACCAAGTTAAAGTGAAGAACAGAGGTTATGAGGGAGTAATATAAGTTTGGGATTACTAGAGTGCAGCCCACGGGACATACTAGGTTAAGTCGCGGGTTAATCGGATTCGGATTGATTGATAGAACTCTTGGTGTGCCACCAGGACAGTCATTCAGAAATCCAGTTGGAACTAGAGATCCTAAGCCCTGAAGGTTCCACCTTGTTATCGTGTATAGGAATTGTAAACCCTATCTAGTAAGGTTTGCTAGATACGAAGTAGTGCGAAGGAGCGTATGCCTAAATGCCAGAAGTCTATTCACATATGTGTATGAGCCATAGGGATATTTTGTCATATCTATTTATGGATATCATATGGACGGGAATAATTTCAGGAGTCCATAGGCGAAATCGGTTCGTGATTTTGTCGAGTAAAACTCTCTCTCTCTCTCTCTCTCAGCCATACAGTAGGTCACCCTAATTATGGGAGTCGACTCTTTGTTTTTAGGGAAGGTGGCCACGTGTATAGGGATAGGGCACATGGAATTTCATACCCCCCCCCCCCCTTTTACTTGGATATGTATGGATGACCACAACTCTTAGGGATTTGACTTGGTCAAACCCTAAAAGGGGTCGGTCCTATATAAGGAAGGAAAGAAAGGAGGCCGACCCTATGGGTCTCCTCTCCCAAACCCTAGACGACCCTCTCACCCTCTCCCCCTCTCTTATGGTTTCAACTATGGAAGAAAAGAAAGAAGAAGGAGAAAGAAAGAGAATGAAGGAAAGGGAATAAGAGAAGAGAAAAGAAAGGATCCTCCGGCGTAAGGCAACTCCGTCTTCTTCATTGCAAGCCGACCGGTGGTGGGCTCGTTGGCTTTGTACCTAGTGGTGAGCCATCGAGGGTTCCTCCCTTCGTGAAAGAATCAGTGTCATCTGATAGTCTCTCTCATTTCTCTATGTGGAGGTCGTCATCTTCAACGATTCATTAAGAGGTGACATCGATAATTTCTGCTGCCCAAATTTTAACAGATATGTAGTCAGTCCGGGAATTATTCCCTTAGTTACAGAAATCGGATCGAGATGATTACAATTTGAGGAGTTCTGTATCGACGACACCGACGTTCAATAAAAATTTTATGGTAATTAGAGCTATAGAAAAAAAAACTGACGACGGTTTTACTAGACGATTTTCTGTAAGGTGTCATCAGAATTTGTTCTCCTTGGGTAAAAGACTCAGTCAAGGTATGATCTATCGAACACCTTCTAGTAGCAATTCATTCTAGTTAGTCTTCGTAGATCTTGCATAGGTCTTAAATTGTAGATTGACTTTAGGGGTTTGCACTCTTCCGTGTGCATATAGATTAGTTTGCTATAATTTTAAACGAAAATATGTGCTATTAATCATGCGTTTTTCGACACTAGCTTCCTCTGCGGGGCTTCGATATTTCCAACAATTAGTATTAGAGCCATAGATATAGCATGTGTTTCCGGATATTAGATCTAGCACATACGCACACGTAAAGTTATTGGTCTCATTAAGGGGATATTAATACGGATTAATATATATTGCTCTCTATGTTATCTGTATGGTGATTGTCTTTGTGATTGATGATGCTTATCTTTGTGATTGCTATATATCGATAATCTTAGTTTTGAGGCACTTGTAATGGGCATATGGTGGGGGTTAACCATCATATGGGTTCCCAAGTCTATATTTATAAGGTTGTTTTTTTTCTCTTTTCTTTCTCCTTGGAAATATGTGTACGACCGATGCAATTACACGGATCATACTAAATTTTATATTTACAAGATAAAGATGGCTAAGAAGCCTGTGATGAACTGGGACATCATCCATTCAAGAGGAGGACAAACGGAACCATGACGGATGAAGGAACGCAATGAGGACGGACCCCTCTCGAGAACTAGGCACGGGGGTCAGACCCCGGACCCGCTGCTATGATGATAAAATTTGCTTTGGACTAGGCACGAGGGTCGGACCCCGGGATTGCTTAGTAGTATAATTTTTCTTAGCATATCGTAACTAGTTAGTTTAATTAACTTAGTTTATCCTCAAATGAGATCAAAGATTTGAGTCTCTAAATTATAGTTTGTGAGAGTATCTCTAGATCAGGCTTAGGGTTAATACATCTTTTTGAGATTATCGATGTCTCTAAATTTCTCTGACGTGTACAAATTTGGTGGCTCTCTAAAAGGAAAGGCGTTAACTGCTCTCGTTGTAGTTTAGGTAGCCGAGTACTGTGCACCATGGATAGACGCAATGTTAGATTTGTTAGGAGATGACTAATGACCCCATATAAAGTATATAAACCCTAGTGGGATGCCCTTTCCCCACATGGTATTAGCGACCAAGTTAGATTAGGATTCCACTAGTGATACCGATTCTTAGTTGACGTTTGATGGTGTAAGAACTCATCACGATTTGGTTATACCGCCATTAGGTTGAGGTCCGACGGAGGTTATCGGATGTCCCTAATAGGCCAGCATCAAAATCTATAATGAGATGATATCTACTAAGACTTCATGCATCAAATTGAAGACGGTAGCGATCATGATCTTCGATCGTAGTTCTGATTATTATCTTTGCTTTCTGCAAGAGTGCATGGAAATTGAATGTGCATGCTATTGTTGGAATCATTAATACAAGTATTTCTTATGAAGAAAAAGTGTCAAAACTTCTTTTGTGGTGATAGTGATCATAAAAATTGAATAAAGAATTAGACAATACACGGACTTCCCTTGAGGTTTGGCTTAATTATACAAACCTTCTAACTACATGTAGGTCTTACTCAGTGGCGGAGGTAGGAATTCACTTTAGTGGGGGCATAAATTCAAAGAGAGAGAGAAAGAGATATTGAGATAATAGGGTTTTGGCATACACCTTACCTTTTTTGGGGGGGAGGAGGAGAGGAGGGACTCTGGTCGTCTGGCCTGGGGTAAGAAACATGCAACCATCTCTGACCGCGAGTTTCGGGCAGAGGAGACAGCGATGCATGACAAAGGTCCCAGTATCCGAGAATGGCCGTACGGATCGAATGGTGCAGCCATTGTGCGGGACTATGATCTATGAGCACTGCAATCCTATGAGGTGCAGAGGTGGAATGAATTGAACGAGATGAAACGATATTTTTTTTGGGTTAAATTACACTTTGCCCCCCCTAAAGTTTAGCTCAAAAACACTTAAGCCCCCCGTAGTTTATTTTGTTCCAAACCGCTCCCTAAATATTGAAATGTTAGCTCCCTACTCCCCTTTGTCAACTACTTAATTACCTCATTTGGTGAATTTTATCTGATCAAAACAGAAATGAAGTGGGCAAAATGTATTTCTTTAACTATAGAAGGGTTAAGTGTTTTTGAGCTAAAGTTCAGGGGGGTAAGTGTGATTTTTCTCTTTGAAATTTTATTTTTTTTTTGGTAAACAATCTCTTTGAAATCTCAGTGGAGGCACTGCTCCACTGGGCCTAAGTTGGCTCCACCAATGGGTCTTAGAATTTGCTGATTCTTGGTAAGGATGATAACCTAGCAATACATAACACATCCAAAAAAAAAAAAAAATCATAGATTTTGAGAACTTTATGTTGGTGAATGCCATGCACGGTCGAGCATGCTCACCATTGATCACAATCGTCCCTGATAATCAAGTGCAAAGCGGTGCATATATCTAATCATGGCGGACATCTATGACCAATGGTGAGTACACACGACCGTGCACGACGATGAGCACATGAAATTTATATTGCTCATTTCGATTCAAGACATCCCACTTCAATAAACGTATTTTAAGATCGTATCGCATATACTAATGATGATGATGCTTATAACATATTATTATTGAACAAACAATAATGATGCTTAAACAGAGAGCCATAGCAATTACATAAACTTTCTGATATTTTTAAATGGAAGCAAATTACCCACCGGCGAAGCAACTAAATTTTTTTTTGGTGAGAATAAAGCTAACTGCGCAAAATCAGGCACAAAATCATAACGGTATTTCACGTCGCACCACGATGAATGTCTTGTTGAGGTCCGCAGGTGTCCCTCTATTGATGTGGTCTCAACACTGGGTCAAAATTTCAACACCATTTTCTGTGATAAGAATGGTATGCTCAAATTGTGCTGATAAGCTTCCATCTTCGGTGACTGCGGTCCAATCATCGTCCCATATGACAGGGTTGGTGCTGCCCATGGTAAGCATCGGCTCTGCATGCAAAGCATATAATCCAGTGAATTGATCTGTTAAACTCGATGAAATAAATGGAACATTCCTCCCTACGTTGAAAGTCGTGGAGTTCAACGTACACACAAAATTAGATCATCCGCAATGATTGCAACGTAGCATTTGATGACAAATAATTGTGAGTTTCAAAACTACGTATACGATCCAATTGATGATTCTAACACCAAAACTACATATTACCAAAGTTTCCATGAAATGGTCTGGGGAAATAATGTGGTTAATTGATGCATTCATATACATTTGGACTCTCAAGAGTAACCAGGCTTCACCGATTTCAGGGAGAAATGCACATCTTGATGCTCATGTCCCCACTTTCTTTATTGACCATTTCCAGAATTCGTTTCATTTATAGAGGGAGAAATAGGGTTTCAAGGTCCTTGGCAGGTCAGTCTGAAGTTCAGTTTGCACAAATTTCTCAGCCAACTAAGTTTGCATAGAATAGCCAATGCAAAAACTTTCAAGTCTAACGGAAGATAAAGGGAGAGTGCGATGAAGGATTAGATCGCAGAATAAATAGAGTTGTCCTACTGTAAAGGATAGAAAGAATGGAGGAAAAAAAGAGAAACGATTTTAACTGTTGTTTCGGCTTACTTGTTCTCCCTTACTTCATCTCAAAGGGACTCCTCAAGGCAATCCCTATTATAGGAAGCCATATGGGCTTTCCCAACAAAAATATGAGCCACTCATTAAACCTTCTCCAAGGGACTCTTTATTCTTTCCTCAGTTCACAAAAGTGGGCGGATGTGATACATCCACATGTTTTTACAAAAAAAAAAAGAAGAGAAATACAAAAATTTAAAAACATTCAATAAACAGTCAAATATGTAGGCCCCGCTGCTTTTAGCGATGGCGTTTTGCTCACCACATCTAGTGAGTAAGACAACGAAAAGTTAGTTTGGTGAGCGGGGTGGGAATCAGTTGGAGCGAAGATTTTGGTAATGCGCTCTCTATTTAACGAAGGAGTCAAAGCAATGACTCCCTTGGAGATGCTCTTTAGTGCCTTAGTGGTCAGCACGTCAGGATTAAAACAGTGAGTGAAGTACTTGACCTAAGAGGAGTTTTGTGATGGTCATCAACTAACTAAGAGGCTATCATATCAAAACAGGAATTCTCTTATTTTTGGAGGGGTCCCCGATTGAGTAACAACTTTTTATTCTATTTCTTTATTTTGAGATCCGCAAGGGGTACTTAAGTTAGATGGATCCTACTATGGTTGGAAGTTTTATCAGACAGTTGATTGGGTCTGAACCAGCCCATATGAAATAGTACCTATAAAGTGAAACTCCTTTGAACCCCACTTGTATTCAAATGTGTCAAAGTTTACATAAATATAATCTTGGAGGACGACTCTTTTTATTCATGGCGATGATGTCTTATATCCGATCTAAGTATCTACTCATCGACGAAACACTTTATGGCTATTTCTAAGAATCATAGTGGTGCTGAAGTAATCATTTGCCCCTTTTATTTGTTGACTAAAACATACAATTAGAGAAAATTCTCGTGTTTTTATCTTATATAGCCCCACGAACCACATTTCACTTTATGGATTAATTAATCTACCCCTAACCTATTTCTACAATCCAATTCAAGGGTTCCCTCGATTCCCTTTAGAAGGCCATGAGTCTATAAATTTGTGGCCAAAGATTACATTGGATGAAGAGGCTTAGCATTTCTTGTATAAAATTAAAGAAAAGTTGTCAGCCAACTAAGTTTCATTTTGACAGAACAAATTAGCAAGAGGAGATGGTTAATTAACCAACTGCATGGAAGTTTTTGCTTTCATTTTTTACATTTTTAAACACAACTAGTTACATTTTGGCATGATTTAGAGTGCACATGTACATGTGAGTCCTTGGAAGAGTTTCAATTCCATGAAAAGATGTGATTAGAAAGATCCAATTGAATGCAAGAGGAAAACAAATTTCAATAGTTAATCCCATTATTGATATGTCTAATCCTAAACTTGCGATTACAAACCATACTTTAATTATCCTAAGAATTTATTGAACAATCCTTTTTCCATTTCTCCTTTTCTCCAAACATTAGTCTTGCCATCTTCATATGAGAATTTACCGATGGGCTAGTTACTAAAGTTGAGACTTTCTATGCATTCAAAATCGAATTATCGCTCCCCAAAAAACAATGACAGATCAGAGACATGCTTAATAAAAAATGAAGTCGTTCGATGGAACTACCAATTGTGAAAGTTTGACCCAATAGCATACGTCCCCGTTCATTGTTTCCTGCAATATATGAGCAAATGTATAAGCTCTAAATATCTCATGCCAGATTGAAGATTTTAGATTCATAAATTGGAAAAGGAAAGCATTGGTGGAAATAGACATGCCGTATTCATGTGGTGTAGTTCTTGACATATAAAAAATAGTAATTACTTACTTGGCAGTTAAAAACAAACAATTGTAGGACGAGCAAGCTAGAGGTTGATAACAATTAGGTCAATCTAAGAAAGAAGATGGTAATGTCATATACGCCCTCTCAGTAGGCTTAGAGGAGAAAAAATTCATAAGAAGATTTCGGGATGAGATTAACACGAGTTAAGGAACACTATGGTGAAATATGTTACTGATTAAGGGGGGCTTCATCGGGCATGCTGCGAAGAATACACTAAGTTTTCATCTAACATAGTCACTATATGCAGCACTGGGTCATAGAAACCCCTTGGAGGATAAGAGCAGTAAAGCTTCAGGAATATGCAGATGGGTGGAGGAAGAAGGATAGGAGATTATATGCTAATATTAAATCAGTCGAGGATAGAAGATGATCAACATCATTTATAACAGAAGAGTGGTGGGCAAGCATGTGGGGGGGGGGGGGGGGGGGGGGGGGGGGGAGTTGTTTGGTTTTGCAGACCATCGAACTATGTGTCCTTAACCATCCAGTCCAGTAGTTTTAGGATTTTCGGAATACTTGCCTATTTATTTCTATATGATAGAGACATCTATTTTAAAGTACGAAACGTGTGCTAATAATTAATAATAGGGGGAATATTTTTACTTAAATCCAAATAAGCTGGCTGTACCTACTGATTGTGAAAGAGGCCACCTGGGTTAAGGATGATGGGGAGAGGCCAGTATTTTAGGATACTTTCATCTTACACAAAAAGGGTAGAAAAAATCTAATCAAAGACCGTACGATGGAAAAGGGTCACGGGTGTCTCCGTGCCAATCGTTTAGGCACGAGATACCCTCATGATCATTCTTTCATCCTTTAGCTTCCGTGGGTTTTCTTTAAAGCTGGCTAGTTCTACATAAGATGTTTTGTCTTGGAAGAAAGGAATTACTATAAAAAGAAAAGGAAGAACATATTAGATCCAACTAACTAGTTGCAATAGGAAGACATCTCATGCCATACAAATTCACTCTTAACAGCCTACTAACCACTTGAGTGATTTCAGCCTTTTATCGGAAAAGAAATGCACAAAACATTCTAAATACGTTAATAATCTCACTATTGATAAAGAAAATATGAATACCCTGCATAAACTACATAACCAGATCTGTTCACCCCCAGGTCAAAATCTAAAACATATAACGAAAGAAACACCTTCATGGATGCAGTAAACTTCAAGTACAATACACTTACTACAATGAAGAACAACAGGATCGCAGTGAAAGACTCGCCCCACACCATGCCCAACAAATTGTTGAACTACACCAAGCTTAAATTTGTCTGCATGATCACTGAAAAAAGTTGGATTGTGCATTAGATTCCTAATAAATTGCTCATTACTTAAAATAAACAAATATCACTGTGTTTGTTGAGCAGTGCCACTAGAAGGATAAAATACCAATTTGACGAGTGCAAGAGATAGAAGATTCAGTAGAAAAACCATCAAACAAGTCAAGTCATTTACATCTGAAGCAAAATGTAGCTAGTCAAAGTCTTAGCATAGCACCCACTTATTTATAAACTTCATAATCGTTAAACACGTCTAGTAGCTCATTAATTTACATCTACGACTTGTTGATTTATGGTAGAGATACTCTTTTTCTATTTGGTACGGCTGGACTTGAAACCAGTAATGGGCAGGAAGGTTCGTGCTTTGTTGTCTAAAGTTTTCTTTCAGCAGTTATTTATCAGTACAAATAATGAATTTTAATCAACATTTTCTTTAGAAATTCTCATACGGTTCTTGTATTTGTAAAGAGGCATGGCTTTTTCTCCATTGCAAAGAGGACAAACCATTAGTCCATGAGTTCGAGGGCATCCAACTCAATATTATCAATTAGCCTAGAGCTTTCTCATGATTAGACTAACATACTGGTTTGACAACCTTATTAAAAAAGTATATAAATAAAAACAGTATACAACTATGATATATTTTTCTTTGAGATGCCTATATATGGATGATATTGCATTCTCAAAATCTAGTTTAAACATAAGCTCTTGTATCCATTAATATCTGATGACTGAAATAAATATTTTAAGCAATAGCATACTGTATAGTTCTGCCGATTTTGTTGAAAGCCACTCCTGGTGCACATATGGAAATTGCCTTGTATAGGCAATCTCTCGTTACCTGTAAGAAATCATATAACGTCATTTTCATTGCTTATATTGAGAAGTATGGTTGTTAGTCTTCCATAATCATTATCATAGTCAAAGCCAAAATAAATAGGTGCGCTCATCATCATCATCATCTAAGCCTTAAATTGAGAAGTATGGTTGTTAGTCTTCCATAATCATTATCAGTCTTCCAAAATAAAATTAAACAATTCATGCAAATATGTATGCACAACTATAAAAGATTTAAATTTAAAATTTCAAAAACAAATCCAGTAAAAAACTTATTTTTACCATTTCAAAATTTTTCCACCATTCCGGCCGATATTTTGGTTTCGGCATGGACCGAAACCAGACACAAAACCAAAGTTTAAAACCATGGGCAAAAGAACAACATGTTAGATGAATGTGGCCTACGCTGTCTCATTTGCTTGCATGATGTGGAGGATACCTATTGAAATGTGAGTAATGTATCTTTTATTGATTGAATTATTTTCACGTGAATGTGATTACTCCCAAACCTCCACCCCTTCTACATTGCTAAGGATAGAAAATGTGTTTGTTTTGGTCCCTGCTTCAGAGAAGAGATTCCCTGAATGACCTCTAAACCCCTTGCCACACTTCACAACCACTATACCCCCCCTTTGATTTCCTATGCACCTCTCCAAATTCATCAACCCCATTCTTGGCACCACCCCTGGTACAAAGGTTCTTTGGTCTCCACACCATACAAACAACTTTCCCTCCGAGTTGGAGAAAAAATCAACATTGCTGACCAACCCACAATGACCACATATAGATGGTTTTTTATCAAGTACCTTTTGAACATATATACTACGATCCTCATCTCGGATATTCATCTCATGATTCTCATCCGGCAAAGGCTCTTTCAACTGCATATTCCACAAGCATAAGAGATGAGGGAATATTACATCGTAAGCTTGTCCATATACAAGGGCTTCCTAAAAGGCTCACTATTTGGAAAAGAAATGTCGTAGACCATCGATGAATTCTAAATCGCAGCTGATGAAAACAGATTATCCTCAATTGTGACAGTACATGAACAATACATGTCATATGACTCGTATCATCATGAAATAGATTAAAATATATTTTACACATGGTATATAAATAAAACCCCCATCATGCCATAAGAATTAATGAATGATTATTATACAATATGCATGCATATACGGATCTTTAATCATGCACGTCAAAATCAAAAGCTTTTGTGCATGATGTTGAGGACGGAGTGACGAGTTTGGAGAAGATGACAATGCTTTGTGGCGAAGAGACCGATTAACCTAAGATGCAACTTGAGCCCTTCTCTTCTTCTCTCTCGTTCTTCTTTCATTTTATCCCTCTCTGACTTTCTCCATGCACACGGCATCACCCGAAACTTCCCTCGTTGAGGGGTTTATATAGGCCCGCCAAAGGGGGGCGACAACATTTGGGTTTCCTAGGAGGGTCAGCCTAGTGGTTGTTCTATACTACAACTATCCCAAGTCAATGTTGAACAGAACCCATGCTCTAATACTTCCCTGAAGCAAATCTACAGATTCCTGCACCACCAAAAAAGAATTACTGATCAGCGTGGCTTGACTCATGGCCGACTTCCTTTAGATCGAAAACAAACGATTGGAAACAATTTCACATAAAAGAAAATCTTGCAGCAGCCATATTGCTTCATACCTATGATAAGTCTGCTGTTTGAGCTATCAGTCTATCAATGCTTTCGAATGAGCTGGCCCATTTTATAACGGCACATTGAATAACCCTTTCTAATTGGGAGATCATGTGAGTAAAAAGTCCAATTGCTTGCAAGGTACCACATGAGGGATCTTGAGTAAACATCCAGCAAAGCAATTCTAATGGATGCTAGTAATCTTCCGCTCCTTATTGCAGCAGTGACACAGGTCATTCAGAAAATAAAATTAATTTTAATCGATGCTTGTAATCCTCCTATCCTCATTGCCGCAGTGACAGGCTACTCAGAAAATAAAATCCTGTTAGTAAAAATCTGTTAACACTTAACAATGCATTCTATTAAGTTCTCACTTTCTTTATTACTTTCTTTCACTTCCTATATCTCCCATCATCACATCATAAATAATCATTTCCGAGTAACTTATATTACAAGCCTCAAAGCACAAGCAGTACTTTACTAAAGTTCTTATTCATCACAAATATTACCAAAGAGAGAGAAAACAGAAACTCTCAACAAAGTTACAACACCTAAAATAATGTTACGGAACAAAAAAAATTAGATCTGTTACAATGATTAGGTTGATCCAGAATTGAAGGATAAGCCTATTTTCAACAAAGCCTATTTTAGCATAGGGTTATATAAGGAGCAATACGTTCAGACTTCAGACTCATACCTGAACCAGCTTCTTCGCTTCGTCATCAACATTGCCACAGAGGAAAGTTGCAGATGTATCACCATGATAGCCCTAAACATCAGAATAGGATTGCAGTAAATCAATTCATGCAAACCTTTATTTGATGAGAACAGAGAGCAAACAAAAAACTACAATAAACTCTGGGAATAAAAGTGATCAGAGCCATAAAATATGAACCACAATATATGAAGCTGTTTTAGCCTTTCTGGTCAGTAGTGTAGAACATGCACTATTGTAACAAAATGGATGCTGATTACTTTCCTCATTTTTTTCTTATTTCATGAAAGTTGAATCTATGATACAACACTCCAGTAATGTCTTTCCACTTCATCCAGCTTACTATAATGTTGAAATATCTTCTTCATTCTTCCCCATAATTCATATAACACATCTAAGATAAAGGAAAAGAGTTGGATCGATTGTCAGTCAATTGTAACCGGTGCCACATTTTTATTTAAACTATCGATACACTTGGTTTTATGTCTAATTAATGCATTATTGCATTTCAACACAAACATCACAAAGCAAGCTTCTCTTAGAATGTGCGTCAGCAAGAGAGCCACAATCAACAAATAGCACATATGTCAGTTGTACAGCAAACAGTAGTGGTTGTTGTACACCACAAAAAAGAAAACTCGCATCTTGCAACGAGCAAGTAGATCCAGAGTTTCTTGTGTTAAATTCCTTACGATGATATGATGGAAATGATGGAAGCAACGACCTTTATGATCATTGCTGTGAGAGCATGTTCCGATCTAGAACCATTATGAGCACAAGAAGATCAAAAGAAAGATACTTGATAATGTCCTCAATCTCCACCTTGTGGAATATCAGAATAAGGCCTTATGGCTAATAAGTTGCATCTTCAAAGCAGCAAATAGAATAACATAAAGAAAAGCTAGTAATGAAGAGACGAGGGAACAATAAAAGGAAAAAAAGAGAGAAGAAGACATGAGGGAAGACATGCTGTGTCTAGCCAAACCACCCTTTTAGTAACAAGTTACAGTGCCACTAGGTCATGCAAAATGCCAATATGTTCCAATTAGTGCAGTCAACCACTAAACGATACAGTGTACCGGCTAGTGTCTCATATAATCATCCAATGTAACCCATAACAGCAATGAAATTGATCCAGACATATCAGAAATAATATTGCACAAAACATCCAATAGAAGGTTTACCATTATGTCTATTATGTTATCCAACAACAGCAGTCTTCATATTTATTTTACTCATTGTTATAAAGGTGACAAATGTTTATAGGCCGAATCAAAAATCAACCAAACCAAATCATCATAGCCAAGTCATACTCTTCTAGACCAAAGATCTGAGTTTCAAGTTCTCAAAACTGGTGCATACTAATATGAGTAAAAGAAAATACATATTACTTTATACCAAATTAAATGGACAGGAAACGGAAAAAGGAAGCACACAAATTGCTCTGTGAATAAAACTAAGAATCATGATGCTTATAGAGAAGACTTCAAGGTTTATAAACTTACATTCAAATAGACAGTAACATCAATATTGATGATATCGCCATCCTGTTCAACAGATCAGATTATGTAAAATACTAAATGATGAATGACCAGAAACACAAATTGATCTATAAAGTTCAATCTATATTTCACCTCAAGTGGTCGTGAATCCGGTATACCATGACAAATGCATTCATTTACTGATGTACAAACACTCTTTGGAAAGCCACCATAGCCAAGCGGTGAAGGATATGCTCCATTATCAATAATCATTTGGTGAACTGCTTTATCAATCTCATCAGTCTTTGTTCCTGGCTGCCAACTGAGATAATAAGCTTCCAGACAAAAGACATGTTTAACTGTTGATCAATTACTTTCTTATGCTAGATGTATTGGTGAACTTCGTGCCTTTCCTAGACCAGATTGGTGCTGATCTTAACATGATAGAATTGCAAAGGTCACAAGTATCGAAAATTGTGCAAGTATTTTCCCAGAAGGAGCATGTATTTCTTCTCATCCTTTCTTCATAACGTACATGTTATGAACATTTATAACATGGTTCGTGGGATCGATCAAACTCAAACCGAACCGTTCGGATTTTGGCCGATCCAAACCGAAACACCCCCCTAACCTGAAATATGTCCTGTTCGCCGGTTCAGTCTAGTTCGAATCCGGTTTGGCCAAATCAGGTTCGAACAAGGCCGAACTAAACTCGATTTAGGAACAAGACTCAATTCAGCTGAATCAAGCCTAAATCAAGTACGAAACGGCTGAATCACACTTGAACTGACTGAATCTGAATCAAGCCTGAATCAGGTACAAAACAGCCAAATCACACTTGCAACAACTGAGTTGGACCCAAATTATGATAACCCAAATCGGCCGAATTGGATCGTTTCTGAACCCAATCCCAAACCCAAATTCTAGAACCTTGACTTTAGAATATACAAACCAAGATGATAAACTTTCATATAGAAAACAATATTGCACAAGATTCAATCATATCAACATTTATCAAACTATCAATCAATTTAATATTTTGAGATGGTATAAGATGATCCACGCCTACCTATTCTACTACTTTACTATCAGCCTTTTTCAGGTACACCCGGAATCATCACAACATATGATATGTTGGTTCTTAGATTCACATGCTGATGATTTCCTACTTCTGTGCACCCAAATTCGAGTGAATCTGTGCATGTTCCATAGTAAAAATAACATGATAGGTCCATATTTGCTAATGGACTATGATATCAAGATGGTTGTTCATGAAATTTATTTGTCAGCTCGTCAACCTTCAATACAATTGTTGATTGACTTCACAACCCTTTTCTCCAAATTCCTAATTGATTCCATAGACATATCGAGTTATTGGACTTCTCTGTCAGCAATTTCCAATTTGGGGGTTGTTAACTTGTTATCTTAATAGTCGTGGATATGCATATTTAACCATTCAGATGGGTGAACTTGTACAACCAAAAGCTGGCATCATATCAGATAATTTACCTATACTTGGTTACAATGTGCTGCGAGAACACTTAAAAAACTGGGATTTCAATTCAAATTGTCTCCATCACTTGATCAAGTTTTGATGTTCAGGAAGATCCTTATCAACAGTCAAAAACTGTATTTTCTCCAAATCCCTTTATTTTAAAAGGGAAGATACAACATGATTCGTAGATAACATAACTATCAACTAAAATCATATATAAAAGATGAAGTGGCTGAGCACTCGGAAGCAAAGATGTTGCCCGAAGCTATAGGTTGTGTTTGGTTGCCAGTAAAACATTGGAAAGGAAGGGAAAAAAAGTACTAGTTTACTATAAAAAAAAAGTATTTTGTTGACGAGAAAGTGTGGACCCCACAGGAAAATACTTTTCCCTTAGAAACCAGTTTTTCGTCAAAAGGCCACATAAAATTTCCTGCCAAAAGCATGGAGAAACACAAGAAAGAATAAAAAAAGTCAATTCTTCCTTTCTTGTCCAGAGAACATCAGCAAGAAAATGCACTTTTCCATTCCTATCTTTTCCTTTCCAACGAATTCCTTTCATGTAAAACTTTCTCGGCAACCAAACATAGCAATAAGGATATTGACTCAAGCTCTAAAACATCAGTTCGACACTTTCAGTTTATCTCAAATGCTTTTTGATCATCAATCAAGAATTGATGGTATTGCTTAAAGCATTTAGCAGCCTAAAGTTATATACGTATGTGCACTTCCCATATCAATCATGGATGCTAATGATCATAGTTCATTTAATATTTGCAATTTGATATATGTATATCCACTTCATAATGTAGATGCAGATAACTTTATTGTTTAACATGCAAATGAATGTTTGATTTAATATGTATAATGTGGCCTAGAATTTGCTGGCCTAATTGCCCTGTGTTATAGCAAGTTATATTTAGTCTTAATGCATCTTTCTATGTTTTCATAAACAGGGCTTGATGATCCAAGCAAACCAGATAGAACATGACAGCTTATTCTTTTTATACTAGCTAGGTCATGTGACAGCTGGTCTTATAAGGCTTGGGTTGCAGTTGAAATTATTTGTAAGGTTGGGTTTAGGCCCATATACTCAACCATATTAAGGGCTTGGGGTCAGAGGTATAGAATTTGAAACAAGCTATCACTGATAGGCCCAATACTTTTGTGCCTGTTTCTAATGGAAGGAGAGACATAGAGCAACATATATAGAAGGATAAGCCTATAAAGGAGATGTTATTGTAATTAGTAATATCCGTAGAAACTCTGCAGTGTCACCTGAAGGAATGTAACATGCGGAATTCAAGTAATAAACAATCGAGCAAGACATGTCAAACAAACTCTTATCAGAATTATAAATGATTCATAATAGAAAATTAAATGTATTACTTATTTAAAAAAGGCAATGGATGGGCAAATGTTGGATGTCTGCTAGTTGTGAATGATGTAATTCTAACAAACCGGACTAGAACAGGGGTTAACGCAAAACTTTAATAGCTTTGTGTATGTGTGTGTGAATATATATATATATATATATATATATATATATATATATATATATATATAAAGAGAGAGAGAGGAAACGGGAAATGAGCTGCCAGCCTAATTCAGCGAAATGTTAGAAGATTTATCGAGCGTCCGTTGTAACCATTAATCCGAAATATTACATTTGATGCCTTTAAAAAGTTTAGAATGTGCTGATTTTTTATGGGTGTTCTATCTAAAGTAAGGTGGTAATGCTCACAAAAAATCAGCACATTCTAAGACTCCTATGGGCATCAAATGGGCGGCTACCCATTTCGTCGAAATAGGATGCCAATCTATAACCCGTATCCTATATATATATATATATATATATAGAGAGAGAGAGAGAGAGAGAGAGAAATGCTAAAATACGGTGTGCGGCGTCGCACCGCAGCCGTCTGATGCACCGCTGCGTGCATCGCACGCACCGCAGCGGTGCATCAGACGGTTGCGGTGCGACGCTGCACGCCGCATCCTAGCACACCTCTCTCTCTCTCTCTCTCTCTCTCTCTCTCTCTCTCTATATATATATATATATATATATATATATATATATATATAGAGAGAGAGAGAGAGAGAGAAGATACATGGTATAGGCTGGCGGTCTATTTCGACGAAATGGGCAGCCGCCCATTTGATGCCCCTAGGTGTCTTAGAATGTGCTATTTTTTGTGGATGTTCTATCTAAGATAAGGTGCTTATGCTTACAAAAAATCAGCACATTCTAAAACTCCTAAGGACTTCAAATGGGTAGCTGCCCAATTTGCCGAAATAGGCTGACAGCTCATTTCCCGTTTCATATATGTATATATAAATATATATGGGGCATCCTATAATACGGCATGCGGTACGTGCGGCATCGCACCGCAGCCGTCTAATGCACGCGCTACGTGCATGCGATGCACGCAGCGGTGCATCAGACGGCTGCAGTGCGGTGCCGCACTTACCGCATGCCGCATTATAGCAAGCTTATATATATATAGGGGCATGCTATAATGCGGCATGCGGTACGTGCGGCACTGCACCGCAGCCGTCTGATGCACGCAACGGTGCATCAGACGGCTACTATGCAGTGCCGCACTTACCGCATGCCACATTATAGCATGCCCCTATATATATATATATATATATATATATATATATATATATATATATATATATATATATATATATATATATATATATATATAATGCGGCATGCGGTAAGTGCGGCACTGCACTGCAGCCGTCTGATGCACCCGTTGTGTGCCTCGCATGCACACAGCGGGTGCATCAGACGGCTACGGTGTTGTGCCGCACTTACAGCATTATAGCATGTCCCATATATATATATATATATATATATATATATATATATATATATATATATATATATATATATATATATATATATATATATATATAGAGAGAGAGAGAGAGAGAGAGAGAGATGCTATAGTGCGTCATCGCACTGCTGCCGTCTGATGCACCGCTGATTGCATGTGATGCACGCAGCGCGTGCATCAGACGACTGCGGTGCGATGCCAGCGGGCAGCACCTAAGGATTCCTCTCTCTCTCTCTCTTTCTCTCTCTCTTCTCTCTCTCTCTCTCTCTCTCTCTCTCTCTCTCTCTCTCTCTCTCTATATATATATATATATATATATATATATAGGGTAGTGATACATTACGGCCGGCTACCATGCGGCCACCCCCTTCGGGGGTATTTTCAGAATTTTTTTTTTTTGGGATTGATCACCCACCCTTGGATTGGACACACAAAAATTTCAGCCCGATCCAAGACTTGTAGGCCGTCCAAATGTGTTGATCTTTTAACGGTCGTTCATTTTTTTCGCCATTTTGATCTACACATTTGTACGGCCAACAGGTCTTGGATCGGGCTGAAATTTTTATGTCCAATCCAAGGGTAGGTGATCAATCCCCAAAAAAAAAAATTCCGAAAATACCCCCGAAGGGGGTGCCGCACGTTAAGCCCGCACGTTACCGACCGCAATGTATCACTATATATATATATATATATATATATATATATATATATATATATATATATATATATATATATATATATATATATATATATATATATATATATATATATATATATATATATATAGGGGGCGGGGATGCTGGACCTGAGGTGCAGCAAGAACGCTGCACCTCAGGCATTGTTTTACCTACCTAGAAGTTTTGGAATTTGATGAAATTTGGTGAGGGTGTTGTCTAGGGTAAGGTGATCATCCTCGCCAATTTTCATCAAATTCCGAAACTTCTAGGGGGGTCAAAAGATCGAAGCAAAATCAGCCGTCTGCAGTCACCGTTAAAATCTGCAGATTTTGATTCGACCATTTGACCCCCCTAGAAGTTTTGGAATTTGATGAAAATTTGTGAGGATGATCATCTTACCCTAGACAACACCCTCACCAAATTTCATCAAATTCCAAAACTTCTAGGTAGGTAAACAAGCGAGAGGTGCAGCGTTCTTGCTGCACCTCGGGTGCAGGCTCCCCGCCCCCATATATATATATATATATATATATATACATATATATATATATATATATAGGGAAAAGGGAGCCTAGACCTGAGGTGCAGCATTGTTGTTGCACCTCAGGCGTTGTTTACCATCCTAGAAGTTTCAGAATTTGGTGATTTTTGGTAGATGTGTTCTCTAGGGTAAGGTGATCATTCTCGCAAAAAATCAGTAAATTCTAAAACTTATAGGGTCATCAAATGTTCGAAACTTTATCGACCGTTCATGGTAACCGTTAATTTTGCCTAGCTCATTTGTTAACCCTAGAAGTTCTAGAATTTGCTGATTTTTGGTGAGAATAATCACCTTATCCTAGACAACACACTCACCAAAAATCATCAAATTCTAAAACTTCTAGGAAGGTAAACAAGCGAGAGGTGCAACAACGATACTACACCTCAGGTGCAAGCTGCCTGCCTATATATATATATATATATATATATATATATATATATATATAGGCGTGTTAAGCTGCAGCATGCAGTGTCGTACCGCAGCCGTCTAATGCACCGATGCGGTGCGTGCGATGCACGCAGCGTGCATCGAACGGCTGCAGTGCGACACCGCATGCCGCATTTTTACATCTCTCTCTCTCTCTCTCTCTATATATATATATATATATATATATATATATATATATATAGGGAACACGGTCCTCCCGACTAGCCAACACGCTAGTCCTCCCATCAATTTGGGTGTCACATTACACTTTTTAACCATTTTTTTTTTATGGATGGTCAATCCACTCTACTTAGATCAAGATTTTTTAAAAAAATTCTAAAAAAAAACTTAAAACAACCCGATCAACGGTCGACAAATTTAACGGTAAACTATAGCGGGCAAATAGCCCTTGCTATGGTTAATTTAAAAATGCCACTTGGCATTTTTTTTTTTCAAATTTTTTTTTATGATCATTGTTAGGAGAGGTGTACCCACCTTGACCAACCCCTAACCCCGGTTAAAAAGTGTCATGTGGCACCCAAATTGAAGGGAGGACAAGCGTGTTGGCTAGTCGGGAGGACCATGTTCAATATTTCATATATATATATATATATATATATATATATATATATATATATATATATATATGAGGGGTGTTAGGTTGCGACGTGCGGTGCGTGCGGCGTTGCACCGCAGCCGTCAGATGCACCGCTACGGTGCGTGCAGCGGTGCATTAGACAGCTGCGGTGCGACACCGCACGCACCGCACTCCGCATTTTATCATTTCTCTCTCTCTCTCTCTCTCTCTCTCTATATATATATATATATATATGTATATATATATATATATATATATATATATATGGGTCAGGATCGGAAGACCCAGCAAATAACCCAGCACCCTTTGATGCACCTAGAGGTTTTAGAATGGGCTGAATTTTTGTAGGTATGTTGTCTATGGTATGTTGATCATCCTCACAAAAAATCAGCCCATTCTAAAACCTCTAAGTGCATCAAATGCGCTCTTCAAATCAACGGTTAAAATTGACAGTCAAAAACCGTTGATTTGAAGAGCGCATTTAATGCACCTAGAGGTTTTAAAATGGGCTGATTTTTTGTGAGGATGATCAACATACCATAAACATGCCTACAAAAAATCAGCCCATTCTAAAACCTCTAGTTGCATCAAAGGGTGTTGGGTTATTGCTGGGTCAAAATTTGCTGGGTCAGCCGATCCCGACCCTATATATATACTAGTGCATGCCCGTGCCTGTCGGCACTGCAGCGGGCTGCCTTCGGCGGCAACTGCTCCCTCGAAAGTGCGCTGCAAACCCCCGACGTCCGATCGACGTGAATCGAACGGCACAAATCCATTCCGCCCTGGTTAAAACACTGCGAACCCCCGGCCGTCCGATCAGCGTGAATGGGACGGCACAAATCCTTTCCGCCTGGTTAAAAGCTTTAACCTTTTCCAGCCGTCCGATCGGTGTGAATCGGACGGCACAAATCTCATCCGCACCCGGTTAAAAAGTGTAGCCGTTCGATCAACCGATCGGGATTCACCCCCCCACCCCCCCCCGACCGCAGCTGTTACTGTAGCGGGCACAATAACAGCGATTTCGGTGGGGGGGGTTGAACCCCGGCTATCCGATCGGCGTGAATCGAACGACCCAAATCCTTTCCACCCCGGTTTTGGTGGTCCGGATAAACCCCGGCCATCCGATCGACTTGAATCTAACGGCCCAAATCCTTGCCGCCCGGTTAAAAAGTGTAGTCGTTCGATCGAATGATCGAACGGATGAGATCCCGTGGGAAACAATCGAATAGGACAAAAAGTAATGATTACAATCATTACTTTTTGTCCTATTCGATTGTTACCCACGGGATCTCATCCGTTCGATCATTCGATCGAACGGCTACATCTTTTAACCGGGCGGAAAGAATTTGGACCGTTCGATTCAGGCCGATCGGACGGCCGGGGTTCAACCCCCCACCGAAATCGCTGTTACTGTGCCCGCCACAGTAACAGCTGCGGTCGGTGGGGGGTTGAATCCCGATTGTTGGATCGGTTGATCGAGCGGCCCGTACATCCCCCGGCCCGCCGCACGGAAGCCGCACACTAACCAAGCGGAAAGGATTTGTGTCGTCCGATCGGATCGGACGGTCCTTGTTGTCCTCTCAGAATGGCACGTTTGTAATATTTCGTACATGGCTTCCCTAACATGTATTATATATTTATATTTATATATATATATATATATATATATATAGGGGAAGGATACTCTTACTAATGGAATCTTACTAATGAAAGTTACAAATCGCCTTTTACCTACCTAGAGGTTTCAAAATTTGATGAAGCTTGGTGGGGATGCTCTCTATGGCCAGTTGATCATCCTCACAAAAAATCATCAAATTAGTAATAGTATCCCTGCCCATATACATATATATATATATATATATATATATATATATATATATATATATATATATATATATATATATATATCAGGGATACTATTACTAATGGAATCTTACTAATGAAAGTTACAAATCGTCTTTTACCTAACCTAGAGGTTTCAGAATTTGATGAAACTTGGTGGGGATGCTCTCTATGGCAAGTTGATCATCCTCACCAAAAATCATCAAATTCTGAAACCTCTAGGTAGGTAAAAGGCGATTTGTAACTTTCATTAGTAAGAATCCATTAGTAAGAGTATCCCTCCCCATATATATATACACACACACACTATAAAATGACTAATTGAAACAAGTTCGCATAATTATATACATGTGCCATCAAACATCAATAAAACTCATCATCATCAAGTTCTATAATCTATATCATTCTCATCTTAAAAACTAAAAAATCTAAATAATATAGATTGGGATTTAGGCTTGGATGTCTATAAGTAAGGTGAAAAAAATATGAATTGAAGATGTGAAGTAAACATATAAAGAATTATGACACTATACAAAGGAATCAAAATCTGAATTAAAAAACTGAGAGAAGAGTTTTGATTGGCAACATTGTACTCACTTCGTGACGGACGCTGAAGGCGGCCCCAAAGTTTAAACCCTAATATGCCCGATCGTCACGAGTTCTTTTTTATCTCGCTCAATCGCGTGGAATATTTGAATCCACAGGACACGGGATCCTCTGAGGTTATAAACTCATAGGATCAAATAGGTTAAAGCTAAAATTGAATCACAATCATCCGTTACACCCAGCACGACTAGTAAATTACACTCAGTCCCAAATGTAATGTGAAAGGACGGCTGTGAATCAATTTGGTTCATCCTAAACCGTCAATTAAATGAGGCGGGCGCTTCGACCGCCTCACACCTTGACCGCCTCAGGGTGTAAGGCGGGCGCCTCAAGTCGACTTATATACAAGCTCTAGCCTCAGGCGGGCCCCTCGGCTTGCCTTAACTACACTGGGGTGTGGCCAGTACAAGAGGGAAGAGAAGGGGAGTGAGGTGGAGGGTGATCGGAGAAGAGTTAGGAGGCGGGGAGGTGGGGCGGTGTTGTTTCGGTTGAGAAAGGAAGAAGGAATGGGTGTTTGGAGAAGAGTGAAGTGGCCAGGTTTGGAGAAAGAGGAGAGAAACAGAGATAGAGAGAGAGAACGACATAGGGAGACTAGAGATGAGTGAGAGTGAGAGCGAGAGTGAGAGAGTTTCAGAGAGAGTGAGAGAGCTGGAGAGAGGGGATGCAAATCGAGCACTAATAACCCCTCCTCCCCATGTGCCGACTACCGCCCCTGCATGCACGGCGACAAGCCCGACAGCTCAGCCACGAGCCCGAACTCGAGCAGCCATCCTCCTATCTGTATGCCTGCACACCGGCGACGAACCCAGTTGAGCCAAACCCGGATCCGACGACCCACCACGTCCTCCTTCTAGATGTGTGGTTCGGTGACGAGACACCGGACCCTGAGCGACCCCTCATTGTAAGCTACACCTCTCCCCTCCTCTATTTTCCTTCCGTGTGAGCACCGGTGAGCTCGTCGGCGACGTTCTCCCACCAACAGCCCACCGAGGCCCCCCTCATCATGGCATCGAACCTTCCTGGCCGGCGCCGGAGCCAACCCGAGTGTGGCCGGATTTTTGCCCGGACCACGGGATTCGCCGACGCTGATCTACCGACCCCCGTCACGCACCGAGAACTCCAGGTGGTTCTCCTTCGTGCCCCCTTTGCATCGACCCTAACGAGGAGGCCGACCGACCCCGAGCGCAGCTCGGGGGCAATGCAAAACGCCCTCCGAGCATGGGTTCTCTATAAGAATAGGGGTGGCACACTTGATAAATTTGAATGCCCCTTTTGCACATTTATGTCATATTCTATTATTTAAAGTAAATTAATAACAATTAAAATATTAAGTTAGTGCACCCCCACTTGAGTGGGTGGACCCACTTGGGTTGTCGGCCCCCACCTAAGTTAGTGGGCCATACTTAAGGTTGGTGGGTCCCACTTAAGTGGGTGGGCCCACCACTATACAATGCATAGTGTCGAAATCGTTTCGGTTGCTATTTTATCGTCCGGT